>JAGDQP010022730.1:0-30053 GCA_022664845.1 Lepisma saccharinum | reverse complement strand
ACCACCCGTGGGAATGAAATATTTATTGAAACATAGGGAAGCTTTGCCATATTTATTGTAACCTACTTGTGATGATACAGCAAATTTGCTTCCTGCTGGCGGCCCTAAAATCCACCACCATCAACCCTAAGGCTCGAACATCATCTGGTGTTTTGCTCGGATTTCACAGCGTTTTATACGTGTATATATATACTGGGTTCGAATCGCTGGGTGTGCTGCCCCAGAATTCCGTGTGCGCCCCAACTTCAAATTTTTAGGGTTACGCCCCCTTTATTGTGATCAGACTTTCTGGGGACAGCGCCCCATGCTGTGCAGACCTTTTCCCATATCGCCTCGAGGGCTGCACGCTCATAGCGGTGGTTTGATCGATTTATTGAAACATTTTCGTGATGGTACACCTTCATACCAAATTTCGTTTCTCTAGCTTCAGTGGTTTGGAAAATGGTATTTGGGCGGCTATGTTGAATTAAAGAAAGAGATTTTTAAAAAGTTTTCTTACATTGCCGTTACCTACTTGTGATGGTACACCTTCATACCAGATTTCGTTTCTATAGCTCGAATGGTGTGGAAAAAGTTTTTGTGCGGCCATTTTGATCCAAGTTAACAACTTTTTCAAAAATGTAAATTATTCCTAAACTACTCTTGTTAATACACCTTTATGCCAAATTTCGTATCTCTAGTTCAAACGGTCTGGAAAATGGATTATGAAGTCAGCCATTTTGGATTCAAAATGATGTCTTTGCAGATATTTTGTAATCTACTAGTGATGATATACCGTCATACTTCGAAACTTCATATTTCAATTTTTAACATCGTTTTTCTTACAGAACCTCAAAATCGCTGATTTCGCTATAAACTCTTCTTCCTGTATAACATGCTGACGTTTTGTGACACGTGGAACTCGGCTGCATGCACTGCCGTACGTGTTGATACTCCCCTCGATTCGCTCGCGTCGCTGCGCCAAGAATCCCACGGCAGGCCACGCAACGAACTTGAGGAGTTTGGAGGAACTGCGTCTTTTTATCTCAACCAGATTCTGCAGTGCACTGCGCCACATGATGCAGATATTCCCTCATACTCCAGAGCGCTGCGTCCGAATGGGGAAACGTCCACATTCTGCCTGTATAACATGCTCCTGGCAATACTAACGTTTATGAAGAGTAAAACTTGGTGGGACACGCAGGAGTATTGGAAGTTGGCACGAGGAACTAGGCTCATCCATATTCCATTTCACCACTTTTTAAGGTTGAAGGAGTTGACTGGACAGTTTGCACCCCTGGTGCTTTTGCTCGTATTTCGCAGCTTTTTACACTTGTGTAATGTATATACTCGCTTCGCCTCATTGGGGCGCTGCCCCCAGAATTCCAAGATGGCCTCGCTGGGGCGCACCCCTTTATTGCAATCAGGCTCCAGCTGGGAACTGTAACCTAGTAGGGGAGACGAGCCGAATTTATTCTAACCTACTTGTAATGGTACACCTTCATACCAAATTTCGTTTCTCTAGCTTCAGTCGTTATAAAGTGGGGCTTAGGCGGGCATTTTGGATAAAAGATGGACACATTTTTAACGTTTTCTTATATTTTCGTGACATACTCGTGATGATACACTGTCATACCAAATTTCATTTCTCTATCTCGAACGATGTGAAAAATGGTATTTCAGCTGCCATTTTGAATCAAAGATGGTGAATTTTTTAAAACGTTGTTGTGTTTTCCTAAACTACTCTTGATAATACATCATTATGCCAAATTTCGTATCTCTGGCTCAAGCAGTTGGAAAATGGATTTATGACGCCCGCCATTTTGGATCCAAGATGGCGTCTTTAGAGATATTTTGTAATATTTTCATAATCTACAAATAATGTTGTACTGTCAAACTAAATTTCATTATTCTAGCGGCAGCCGTTTAGGCTGTGTATTCTTTAAAAGTTTAGTTTTGGCGGCCATTTTGAATTCAAGATGGCGACCTTTTCAAAATCTCGGAATTTTTCCTTTATCTACTTATCATCCTCTACCTTCATACCAAATTTCATGTTTCTAGCTTACTCCAAACACCCTAAACAATATGATGAGTGAGTCAGTCAGTCAGTCAGTCAGTGAGTGAGTGAGTGAGTCAGTTAGCCTAAAATGTGCAATTTCAGGGGTTCACAACTAGAACATAGTTTGAGATACGAATATGAAATTTTGTACATCTGCACATATTTACCATATCTCCTTAACGGCAAAAGCTCATATTCCTATCTTTAACATCTTTTTTCTTACGGGGCCCCCAAATCGTCGATTTTGCCATAAACTCTTGTTCCTGTATAACATGCTTCTGGCAGTGCTGACGTTTTCTGACGTGAAGAACTTGGCTCATGCACTGCCGTGCATGTTGATATACTGGGTATTCTATAGACGGTCTACCATAAACATGGGTAGCATGAAAAGAAAATCGAGTTGCTAGTTCTGGGTCTATATTAATTTAGTCTTTGTACTTACATCATTTAGATTACAATATCGAGTCTTTCGTACTTTGAATGTTCGAACGGGAAAACAAATTAATTTTAAATCAGCTAAATAAATTGATAAATTCTGTTAATAAATTATCTTGAAATATTTATTCTCCAATGTTCTGTACCTCGCTGTACGCACACTTATACAGTAAATAAGTTTCCAACGGATGAAAATCAGAAAATATTATGGTCACAAAACATTATGGTCCTCCGCCCGAGGACCCACCTCCCAAGGGGCCGCACCTACACAATAATCGCTTGATACCGAGCCGCCGTAGCTCAGTGGCTCAGCTAGAGCGTTGGCGTAGAATTCGGGAGGTCCTGGGTTCGATCCCAGCGGCCGACCATCCTGACAGGTTTTTCCAGGCTTTTTCCACAGTCACGCCAGGCAAATGCCAGGATGGCACCTTCAATATAGGCTGACACCTTCCTGAATCCTTTCTTCTCCCTGAGCCTCAGATGCCTAAAGGCCATAAATAAAATTCAAGTTCAAATAATCGCTTGATAAAATTAATCATTGGAGCACGTCGATGGTGGTCGGTGGCGTAATAGCCTTGCCATCTCAGGACTCTTACTTCTGTGCTTCACTAATGAGCTAATGACTCATAATCATGTCTCTCCGCAATCTGAATAACCATTCTCGTGTATAGATTACGGCGAATGGTAGGAAGATATCTGTCATGGCACGTAAGCCCCCGTGCAGCCACCAGTTTCTCGTGGAGTTCGAATAATAAAAAGTAGATATTCCGGCCAAAAGTAGCAGTGTGAGCTTTTGATTGTGTTCGTGAACGGGCATCAACCAAGTTCACTTGCCCCGGGTTGATCCCAGATTGCCTTACGTCGCTACTGACATACAAAATAGTGATCACCCCAATTAGGGTGAAATTTTTGAAATGAGAAACTTTCCCGATCCATTTAGAATTAACAATATGTGAAATACTGATATTTTAGAATAATTCTAAGGCACGGTGTAAGATAAGTACACTGCAAAAAATAGCTGTGTTAATTCAACACAATGCGGTGTCCCAGCGTGACTACCACTTTTGTGTGTTAAATCAACACAACACACGGTGTTGATTTCGGTACTGGGAGACAAAAAAAATACGGCTGCAGCTAGATTTGAACATGGACTGCTGAGTTAGAAGTCAAACGTCTTACTAACTTCGCTAAATCGTCAGACAGAAAATGCACTAGATGCAAACGATATTTAGTGAACAACATTAGAATTAAACGACTACACTATAGATTTAAACAGTGTATGGCTTCAAATATATGTTGCTGAATCCCCAAAACTAACTAAGTTACTTGCACATCTCATCCCATGGTTTAATCACTTCCTATTTGTCAATTGAGAACCAGAATTCCCATTCATTGAGAATATTCTATTTTTATGAAAGCCATCAAGATGGCGACAGCCAAACGCTTCAGCAGCATTACTGCTTTCTTATCGTAACAACATGTCAAATGCTGAACTTGCTTTAATAGAAATGGAACATATTCTCAATAAATGGGGATTGTGATCCCTAATTGACCAATGGAAAAGTGATTAAATCATGGCTTAAGTCGTGAGAGTAACTTTGTTTGTGTTAGAGTTTCAGAAAGATTTTTTATCCTCTATATTGTTTCAATCTAGTACTTTTTCTGTCTGACGATTTAGCGAAGTTGGTAAGACGCTTGACTTCTAACTCAGCAGCCCATGTTCAAATCTAGCTGAAGCCGTAACTTTTTTTTTCTCCCAGTACCGAAATCAGCATCGTGTGTTGTGTTGATTTAACACACAAAAGTGGTAGTCACGCTGGGACACCGCATTGTGTTGAATTAACACAGCTATTTTTTACTGTGTAGGTGGGGAAAAGACACCACTCAGGAATGGAGAAATTATGTTCCCTAGAATACGAGGTGAAATATTCCGCATGTCTTTTAAATGTTTAACGTCAGATTATATTAACAGCCATCACCAGAGGATACCATATATCCAGTAAACTAACATAATTGCAATTGAAAGAACCCTAGATTACTAAACTGGTCTGTGCCAAACGTTATTACTAAAGCGTAGTCTGACAGACTACTTTAGAAAAAAATATTAAAAACATTTTTATAAATAATAACTTATTTTAATTAATTTAACATATGTTATAAACTTTAAAAAAATATTTGAAGAATTTCCAATGGCATATCTACTTTACTTGACACAGCAGGTACTGGCTTGATGTTCCCAACACATGGCTTCAGTATTAGTCGCGTAGTCTGTCAGACGACGTCTTCGTCCTCTATACTGCGTAAGCAAAGTTGGAAGTAACGCTAACACTAAACTGTAGTTTACTAGACGACGCGAATTAAAGTGACACAGAAAGAAAGCGAGTAGAAAGGCAACGACCCTTCACCTTCATTGCCTATTCACGCCCTGAAGGTACACGGAGTATGAATTGCGTGGACCTAGTGGAAGTGGGTTGGGGAGATTTCAGCAATTGTCGCATAGTCTGTCAGACTACGGTTTAATAATCTAGGGTTAACAATATACCAAATTGGCGAATGAACCTAATGGGATATTTTCTAATCTTCTATTCACCGGATTGCTACAAATTACCTTAAACTAAATTTTATTTTAATGCATCGTTTCTGATTTATGGGAAACTATTCATCATATTTACCATTGACAGTTGTAGAATTTGGACTCCAAATTGATAAACCTTGTATGAGTTGTATCATCTTGTATCTCGAAAAGGAAGCGGAATCGGCCACATGCTTACATAACTTTTTTTATTGTTTTGGTGAAATTAATTCGTCTGTAAAGTTTGTAACACTTTAGATATGTCCCGTATAATAGTGATCATCCCAATTAGGCTGCACATTAGAAACTTTCCCAATGCATTCAGAACTGATAACATGTGTGTTACTGATCCATTAGAATACTTCTAAGGATACCCAAAAGCATATTAATCACTTTTATATATAGCTTCTGTCAGGCTTTCATTTTTTGAATCGGATCTCTCAGTTTAATGTGTCGGCTCATTGATGTAATAAGCTATAGTGACGGGTGATTTACTAGCAGAGATAAGGTTAGTTCTAGTTTACTGTCTAATACCGAAGAAAGCCCCTTTATTGTCCACTATACAATTCTTTATTGTATTAGCCCACTTTCCTTTATTGTTTTCTTAATAGTTGGTTATGTTAGTGTAAGGTTAGATTAGGTTAAATATGTTATACAGTGTAGAACCCAAAGTCTATTCATTGCGTAATTTCAACAATCTTTATTTATTTATTTATTTTACTATGACACATCTTGGAAGTATATAAATCATTCAAATTCACCACGAGATTATTGTGTAAAATATTTGTCTTCATGGAAACGGAGGTCACCTTATGGTAATATAATTAAAATTCTCGACGTGAATTTAATCATTAACCTGAGAGGTTCTTTTATTTTCAACAAAGTATGCATAATGTAAACTAGACGTAGAGCAATCTGTAGAGTGCTCGCCTTGGAATCGGGAAGACCCGGGTTTTATTTCCGGTACCGGCTAACCTGACTGAACATTACCTCGACCATTTCAGGCAAATACTAAAATTATACCTACATAAAGCCAGGGCCAATTCTTTCCAAAATCTTTTTTCCATGTTATTTGTTATCAAATATATCCATTGTAAAATAAATGAAATTGCCCTGTATCTGGATATTGTTAAATAAATAGGTAATATTTCGGTTAAGGTGATGGTAAACTAAAATTGTAGCTTTCCGCCGAATAACGCTGAATGGCATAATGCAGCAGATAACTTGACTTCGCTGCGGTCCGCTTTCTTGCTTGCACATACAGCGTCCGCTAAGAAACCAGTTTGCCAGCATACTAGCATGGGCGGATTAGGGGGAGAGACCCTTGGGGGTACGATAGACACCTGGGAGGGGGGCAATCACTTTAAAAGCTATCGTTTAGAATGAAACATTGAAAGTCATTCTGAAATGACGGGGGAATGCCCTCCAAAAATCCAACCATGCATACTAGTGTCATCCATCTCTTGACCAATGGCGAAACGAACCTTTCAGTATATGTAGATCATTTTCCGTACAGAATGATTCAACTGGTAACTCAGCACATTCCGCAATGTGCCATACAGCGTTATTCGGTTGTATGTTTCAATTCTTGACTTACTTGTTAGCGGAGGGATAACTACACAAATAATTCTCGGGTACACTTTATTTTGTGGTCCACAAAATTTAACAAAGTTTCGAGGCATGCAAGTGTGAAATTAGAGTGAAAGAGCGAAACGCATTTTGGATTATTTGCCTGCTTCCAGGTTGGGGTGAGCACATGGAGTCAGCGTTAAACGTCATGTGCATCGCGTAGAATGAAGAAAAGTATATCATCAAACTGTACCTAAACCGTCTTCGTTTATTCGACATTATGTTTGTGATTTTTGTAGCAAACATTTCATTCATAAATCATAATAGAATTCCTCCGCATGCTGCCCTGCAACTCGAGTGCGTATTTAACGAAATAATAATGATATATGGCTCTTCGTAACACTTTTTGGATTACCGATTCTTGTTATTTATTTATAGAATCAAGAATGACCCGTTATGCATTCTATGCCCCGGACGAGAAATCGCAATGCTTACACTGCAAAAAATAGCTGTGTTAATTCAACACAATGCGGTGTCCCATCGTGACTACCACTTTTGTGTGTTAAATCAACACAACACACGGTGTTGATTTCGGTACTGTGAAAAAAAGTTACGGCTGCAGTGAGATTTGAACATGGGTTGCTCAGTTAGAAGTCGAGCGTCTTACCGACTTGGCTAAATCGCCAGACAGAAAAAGCATTAGATGCAAACAATATTTAGTGAACAACATTTGAATTTAACGACTACACACTAGATTTAAACAGTGTAGGGAATCAAATATATGTTGCTGAACCCCCAAACAAACTAAGTTACTTGCATGACTTTTCTCATGGTTTAATCACTTCCTATTTGCCAATTGAGAACAAGAATTCCCATTCATTGAGAATATTATATTTCTATGAAAGCAAGGAAGATGGCGACAGCCAAACACTTGAGCAGCATCACTGCTTTCTTATCGTAACAACATGTCAAATGCTGCGCTTGCTTTAATAGAAATGTAACATATTCTCAATAAAGGGGATTGTGATCCCTAATTGACAAACGGAAAAGTGATTAAATCATGGCATAAGTCGTGAGAGTAACTTTGTTTGTGTTTGGGGTTCAGCAACATTTTTTTTATCTTCTATATTGTTTCAATCTAGTACGCTCTTCGTCTGACGATTTAGCGAAGTCGGTAAGACTTTCAGCTTCTAACTGAACAACCCATGTTCAAATCTAACTGCAGAACTTTTTTTTCTCCCAGTATCGAAATCATCATCGTGTGTTGATTTAACACACAAAAGTGGTAGTCACGCTGGGACACCGCATTGTGTTGAATTAACACAACTATTTTTTACTGTGTAGTAGGCCTACATTATTTCGGACCAGCGAAGTACTAAAGACGTTAATCCCAGTTAAAGATGACTGTAACGAATAGAAGTTAGGGTAACCCGACCTAACATAAACTTCAATCTTTTGAAAGATCCAGGGGAGTTTTTAAAGAGTAGCCATCTTTTTAGTTTTTGCAATTTGGAATTAGGTATTACTTTAGCTTACGTCGAGCATGATTTCTCCGAACGAGATAATTCACAAGCCCATGAATCGGAATCATGGTAATGCTTCATCATGGTAACATGTTTATCTACATATTACCATTAATATGTTGCTACAAAAGACACGGACAGTATGTCGAGTGAGCGATAGTGTAACCAAGACGGTTTAGAAAAACTCAGGTTATTATTTTTTATAATACACGGTGCACATCACGTTTAACCTGACACCACCTGGGACTGCTCTGTTTCTGCTTATAAGTGGAACGTCCGACGTATACTAAAGAAAAGCCTGGGAATGTATAACATTTTTCATTTATTCTATATTATCATTTCCCAAGTGCAAGATAATATTTTGTATATAGACGACATGTCATTGAGTGTACAGCCATAATTTTAACTAAATTAAATTAAATATAACTGTTTCTCTTTACTAGAAAAATAAAAAATAAAACACTAAAAAATTCAAGGCAATAAACGGTATTATATTCATGAATGTTAAAATTTTAACAGGATGGGAATGGGAATGCATTAAAAATTCTTGTCAATAAGAAAAACATACGAAAACATCTCTCAGGATCTAATATGATAAATTGTCGTCTAACGTGTATAGAAAGATACATAAATAAACTATTCACTACTTTAAAAAACGAAATTTTATTGTAAATAAGGTATACTCCCAAATTTGTGATGTAGGCTATACATCACACTATAGCATAGAAGTACAATTGAGTCTAGAACCCCTGGCGACTGATACAATACCCAGTATTTATATATTTTAGGTTACCCTATTTAGGCCCTCAGTTCGCAGCGATCCTAGTGGCAAACCAGCGAAACATAGTGCATTAAGAGAACACATTTGGCTGCTTCGCTTCCTCACCTACTTATCTTACACCGTGGTCCCAAGGTACGAGAAGGAGTAATTTTCAACTAATAGGCCTAGGAAAATGATTGAGGTGTCGTTGGAATGATGTCGCCGCAGATTTTCCAACGAAACGTGGATCATCCAAATAT
This sequence comes from Lepisma saccharinum, assembly GCA_022664845.1. Lineage (NCBI taxonomy): Eukaryota > Metazoa > Arthropoda > Insecta > Zygentoma > Lepismatidae > Lepisma > Lepisma saccharinum. Next base: position 20,896 of record JAGDQP010022730.1, on the reverse strand, counting down.
GATTCTTGCTGCTGTAGCTTGGCGGTAGCATATGTGCAGTTCCTCGACTGGACTCCGTTTGGTTTGTTTTCCTTTTGCGAACCCATAATATGAAATATCAGATGCACAACTCGCACTCCATAGTGTTCTCAGTTTTGAAATCGCTCCAACATTACATACTGGAATTATTTCATTGTAGTTTTCTTGGACAAATACCAAGCAGGAAGGAAATTATGTCCAACAGTTTTTGCCATCTACAATTATTTTATCTAAGATTAGTAGAATGATTAGAGGATTAAGTTAACTACTGTTTGTACAACTGGCACAATGACTATTATTAATATTCGTATCACCTTCATTATTATTCGGTTAAAATTGCTTTCAATTTTTATGTTAATCCAGTGAAAATTAATCTGCAACCTGTTCTAATCGCTAACCAACGATGATGAAAGATAAAATATGGAGAAACTTGTTAAATATTTCTTTTAATATTCTTGAAATACGCGAGATTCCTCATTTTAGAAAGGAAATTGCAATTTTTCGTTCACGTTTGTCGGATTTTCCTGCCTTTCTCAGGAATTTAACTGAATTATTTTAGCAGTGCAGCGGTCACTGGTAGAGTGTTGCAGTTTGTGTTTCTGTGGAGTTGTTTACTCTACAGTACAAGGGTTCAAATAAAATACAGTTCGCTTATATTTTCTATGTTAAATCTTTCATTTTTAACGTATTACTTCTTTTCCTTTGGATCAGAAGTTTAGACATTTTGGAAACTATTCGGTTGGTGTGAATGAAATATCCACCCCAGGTGAGTCATGTCCAAAGGGAAAAATAAGAAAACTACATTACCTGGTTAATCAAAGTAGGTACCGTCTGCAGCCACACACTGTTGCCATCGCTCAGCCACTGATTAGATTCCGTAGCGAAATAAGTTTGGAGTCTGTGATGCAAAGAAATCCTCAACTGAATGTTGCACCGTCCGATCATCAGGGAAAGTGTTCCCTGCCAACAAGTGATTGAGATGTCACCCAAGACGTGGTAGTCAGTGGTAGAGGGATCAGGGGAATACGGCGGGTGAGCAAGGGTTTCGTACTGCAACTCATAGAGAGTCTGCACCATTCTTTGCGCGACGTGCAGGAGGACATTGTGATGTAACATGAGGGCACCATGTCTTTGATCATTGCTGGACGCTTGTAGACAAGTGTGCGGTGCATTTAATGCAGTTTAGTACTATAACGTTGTGCAGTGATGGTTTCACCTCGCCTGAGAAAGACATGATGGATCATTCCTACCATAGACTACCACACCAGCAACACCTTTCTTGTGTGGAGAGGTGGTTTAGGACACCGTCCCAGACGTTGATCACGATAAAATCATTTATACAGTTTACGGTCCTGACAGTTTACGATTGTCATAGCAGATCCGTTTTTCATCTGAAGTGACAATCCGATGCAGGAAACCTTCCCGCTTATACCTTACACTCAGAGAATTGCACTCATCCAGAAGACGATTTTTGTTGATCGGCGTCAACACATGTGGCACCCATGAGTCCAACTTTTTGACTACCGATCGCACAAAACCGCCGTCTGGCAGTGGTATGGTGTATGCCTAATTCGTATGCAATGACACGAACACTTTTCCGAGGGTCCGCTTCCACGGTGTTCCTGAGCAATTCATCCGGACATGAGTTTGTCGGTGCCCACGGGGCTCATTTTGGAATGTGTCTCGGAACAAAATTTGACAAACCAACGGGGAATGGTCCGTTCAATCGCCATTAATGTGCGAAATACACTGTTAATGTTTCTGCATCTGCAGCCCCAGTTTGAATTGATCACGAAAAATCACTCACAATTGTGTTTTCTCCATGCTGCTATTTCATATGGCCCTATTCAACAACACACTGCATTCTGACTGTCTGGCTACTCCAGCCTGTTTGCTGGACGTGCACAGAATTTGTGAGGTTAGACGGGTGTTGTGTTGATGAAGCGCGTTTCCCTAGGCGTCAAAGTAATCATTCCATTCGCACCAACCCAACAGTTATGCATACGATACTCAGCACTGCATCATCGGTTTCATCCCACGCCTTTATCACATGACAATTCAAAGACTTCACAGTTTCACGTGGAGTAAAATATCTTTTCCCTATAGAGTGTCTGTAGTGAGTAGTCCAGTTAATATTAACCCTGTACGTTTGTAGACAATTTTCACTATTTCGCGTCTCTAGAACATACTTGCCACATGTTCATTTTAAAATTTTACGGGAGAGCAGTTTGAAGATTGGAACTTCCATTAAACATGACAACTTTCGATTAGATAATTGTCCCTTAGCTTCTTCACAAGTTTTAGAAGAAGGATGTGCTTCTGAACCACCGCAATTGCTAAAAATGGACCAGTGTCAAGTGTGCTCTAAAGACGTGTTTGTTAAGTCGAGCTATTTGGGTTTAAATGAGTGTTGGGGTAATATTAGCTTGGTTTTCTGATGCTGACAATTTCCAAAAGCGTTGTGGATTCAGTGGTAAAATGGTTGGCCAAAGAATTGCATTTATTCACAAATTTGCATCGACTGTAATGCCTACTTATACAAAACGCAGTGTTGTTTTCCTGTTCTATCTTCAGTTTAAACTACAATGGAATCTTCTACTTACGTTCTTGGCACCATTATATGCCTCCGATCTACTCCAAGTATCTATGTACAAGCGCTCTTCCAGTTTGGATGTTATGAGCTTGATTTTGTAACAAGTTAATGTAAAGCAATGATCTCCAACAAAAGATGACGGCACTACCTCCGTATATGGTTAATGTATTTTTATCGTTGCGTAAGGCTCCCATAGCACCTCGAACCCAGTATCAAGAAACTCATTTATGAAAGACAGTTATAAAACTGCTCTACTAGAATTGTACATAATGGAACATTAACATTATTATTTTGCAAAGCTTGTAAACGACAAATTATACAAACAGAAAAGATATGTAATAAACAAGCAGGATATTATAAAACTGCTATTTAAGCTATTGTGACTTTTACAGCAATGACTTTTCCGGGTAGCCCGCAGGAAAAAGAGCAAGGTATCTGAATTCCACGGGCCATCGTGTCATTGTGTCGCGCTGACCAGTGGAATTCCAGAGAGTGCTTTTGCACCCAGAATTGGGAAAACAAGATGTAAAGGGAAATCTTGGTACTCCAAAATGACAGTCCTTGGGTTAGCTACGAGATAGCAACATCAAACAGTACTTAGTGCATTGTAGAAGTATTCCTGTGGTCTATCCGGTAAGTCGGAACACGCTGTAGATATGTATTTGAAACTTGAGACTTAAACCTTTTCTCTCAAATACTCTCGCTTATTATTTACTATAGCTACATCCCATTTCTAGATCCCAGTATAATTTAGCACGGGCAGAGGAACCGTTGCGGTTGCACGAGATTTCAATGCTACTCCTACAAATTTAAGCCTAGAGAGTTCTAGCTATCAGGAAATAAAGTTGATTACCAATTCAAGAGTTCGATCAATGCCGATTTTTTATTTTCGTATTTCTTTATTGTTGCAACCGCATGATTGTTGTTGTGAATATCAAAACCTATAACATTGGAGCCCTTTCAACAATGAAAAAAAAAAGAAAATTAAAAATCGGCATTGATCAAACTCTTGAATTGGTTATCAACTTTCTTTCCTGAAAGTTAGAACTCTCTAGACTTGAAATTTTAGGAGCAGCATTGAACTTTCGTGCAACACTTAAAATATGCTAGAAATGTACGAAGATAATGCTGCCATCTTTTGTTGGAGAGCGTTGCTTTACCTTAACCTTAAGCAAGAATTTCAAGTTACGAATCACACCTCTTCTTGTCTTCCTTTTTGCGTTCTTATTGCCACTTAAGTCCTTACTCTTCTCAAACTATAACGGCATTAGATTTAGTGCTTCTTTAATTATTTGAAATACACTGAATGGATTTCTGTTGATTTCTCCACTCATTTTCCTTAGTGAGCCGTGGAAATTTCATTGGTTCGTTCTCGAATGATTTTTCATGACTACTCCACCAAAAATATCTTCCAAGTCAGTCATAGTTGTTGTTCTGCTTTTGAAAAGGTGGGGAGAGCTACGTACTTTCGTTCACAATGAACAAGTATGAACATAAACACTGAACAATATAGCTGAAAAAAGGGGGCTTGTATTTTCTTTTCCACCTGTACAGTTATATTGTCATGAAGTAACCACTAAGGAGAAAAGAGCACACTGATCTAAACTACGGTACCAGTACCTAACGCTTAAGTATCTTCAAACCAATAATTTATGAGAAAACATATAAATATTTCATAAAATAAAAGACACATATTTTAAGGAAAATTTATTGTCAACTTAAAGCTTGATTGCAACAAGTTTTGCTGAAAAATTTCTTCACAAAAAAAAGTCATAACTCTAAGCTAATTTGCAATTCTCACATTTCATGTAAACATTATTTTAAAAGGAACAATATTAATGGTATCCTTTAAAAAATATTCTTGTGGTAGAAACAGTTCAACCATATCTTGCCTTTGTGACAATTTCCCCAAATATTATTCTCGAAGCGAATTTTAAAATTTTACAGAAAGTTCGTGACATCCTATTATTCAAAACTCAACGTTAGAATATAAGCAAAATCATAATTACGATATATTCAGAACATAGCATTACATTAGTTCTTAATGTAACATTTTCTAACAAAACAATCAAAGATAATAACATGATTTATCACACAAACTTCAATAATATAATAAATCCATTAACAAACAAATATTTTTAATCTTGAAGAAACATCTTTTGTAATAAAACAGGTATTTTTATACTGCGTGAAAACTTCAATTTGTTTTGCCGAAGTAATTCATTTCATCTCCTTAAGGGAGATACCAGACATTGCTACTTATAAAGTGGTTTGCAGAAATGTGTTTCGCTCCATAACAAAAATAAATATACGCTTCATTAGATTCATATTATTTGAAATCTGAATTAACTACGTAAACCATACTACTCTGCTGCTTGGAGAAAATTGTCTTTAGTGAATATTATTTGGTCTGTAGGATAAGTTTCCTATATGTTGGAAAGATGTTTATTCTAGTGATTCCGTTTGAGCTTCGACATCAATTGAATTTACAATTGTCAATTTTTGAGTGATTTGTATGTATTCTTCCTCGTCGCCTTCAAAGCAAATGTTTAATGCTGAATTCAATTGGAACCGTTGTGCATTAGTAGCCCAATTTTCACTGATACTGTCATCATTGCAATCGACTTCCTCTGTCTGAGTATATCGTGATACTGCTGTATAAAGAACTGAATCATCTGCTCTAATACTATTGTCATGTTCATGTGTCGCATCATCATCATCTAATACAGATTCTGTAACATTAATTGCAGTATTCATTTGAAGTGAATCACTTGATTCGATGAGATTTGCATTTTCATCTACATTCTGGTTGGTTATGTTGTAAGTGGTTGCATCCTTTACTACTGATTCACTTGAGTTTATTGAAGCAGAATTAGGTTGAGATGAATCTTCCTTGACTGTAGATTCCTCTTCTGGACTTGGTGTATGTTTACGTGATGCACAATTAAATTCATTTGTCATCATGTAATTCAATCTAATCTCTTCAAAGCTCAATGTCTCATCACAGTGCGAGATATGTGACGTAATACCATCACCAACTAAACATTTATCAATATCATTGAATTCAATACATTCCATCGGTTCAGAACAGCCTGTATCTTTAGAAAATGTATCATGCAATACCCTCACCCGCGAAGCCGTACCATTACAGAAAGGATTTTCATCATGCATATAATCTGACTTCAGATCCTCAGATCCAGTATCCAAATTATGGATAATTTTATTGCTTCGATCTACTTGATGACGGTAAGTCTTGTCAGTACTTACTATGTCGGACTTCTCCGTCGATTTACAATTTTCATCCAGTTGTCCAAGCTGAGAATCTTCAACGTATTTATTCTCTATTGATTCTGCTTTGTTTCCAGTACTGCAGTCATCATGCTTTGTAACTGTGTCGTTACCTTCTGTTTCTCCTGAAGTAATACATTCTGATGTGGCAGTTTTTAAATGTTCTAATGGATTACAAACTTGTATCTTGTTTTCCCCATCAACTGTTTCAACACACTTACTTTTAATGCATTCTTCATCTACAGACAGTTGATTTCTTTGAGTTCTTTTAGAGTCAGATTGTAACTTTTGAGCAAGAGTTAAATTCTCTTTTGGAAGAGAATATTGTTCTGATTCTTTCGCATCAAGAATTCCACTTGATACGCCCAACAAGTATTTGCATCTGCTCTCCTCATAACTATCACCAGATTTGCTAGATAGGTTTCCTGTATTCGCTAGACGATCTTCTATTTTATCAACATACATGTCTGAATTGTCGTTAATAAATGTTGTGGAGGGGTAAGTAATGATGTTTTGTGTTGCGTTTTGGTAACTTTCTTTGACATCACCTTGAGTCGTACTTTCAGTTTGACTGTTGTCAAGTGTTGAAACTTTGGAAGTTAAATTGGATGTGCCTGTAGCACTTTGACCTTCTGTCAACATAACGCACGAAACTACTGGACACATTTTATCACGAAGGTTCTCAGCTACGTCTTCAGGTCCTCTCTGGTTTCTTATTTGACCATCACGTACCATGTCACTAGCTTCAATATCAGTTTGACCCATGTCGTAATTTGCCATCTTATCTGTTTGTGTACCATGTGTTGATAAGTCGTTGTAACTTTGAACCAGAACTCGCCTATAATTTTCTGCTATTTCGCGTAGTGTTATGTCCGTCAGAGTATGACGAGATATTGTATTGCAGGACTTATAAGCTGATTGCATAGCAAGTGAGCTTTTAGAGTCTCTTTCTTTAACATTTGCCTCTACTTGCTTAGAAGATTCCATAGTATCAAGTGGTGGAACATTAGTTGCTAAATTCTTTCCTTTCAATTGATCTGAATTTCCTTGTTCTGATTTTATGACTGGTGCAGTCACTATTCCTTCTTTTTCCATACTTATTGTATCATCTGGAACCAAAACGTTATCTGGTTGAATGACACAAGGAATATCAGGTATGTCATAAAGCGAAATATTATGCAGTGATGTAATATTTTCATTTTGAGCTTGAATTATGTTGTCATGTTTTATCTCTTTCCCGAGAACACTATCAGTTTGCGTGCTGCTATGCACTGCTATAAGACTAGAGACAATTTTAAAGAAATGTTGACTATAGTTTGCCTCTTTACATTCGGTATACTCCCAGTCACTAATATCAGTTTGCGTTTGGCCTTCGAATGTGTTTCTGGATCTTTCTTCAGTAATCATGGTGAGCTTCTCCGAATTGTCCTCAAATTGAAGTTCGACCTTTTGGTCACCGCCTCCATCATTGTGGGTTGACTTCATATCTCTATCTCTGTCCTTCTTCAAAAGAAAATCCTTACAAATATTCTTTAAGCCTGTTTCAATCTGGATTGTTCCAATTATTATTCCTGTATCAGTCGTGACCGGTATTTCGCCAGGCAGTAAACTGTCAGTGTAGTTGGCAGATTTATTGTTTATCAATATTCCAGTTGTAGAATCTAAATTAGAACATTTGAAAAGAAAATAGCTATTAGTTTGAGAAGAATGAAGATAAAGATAAAGGTTTGTTCAAAACGAAGTTCTACTTATTTAACACACTATCTAATTTAATATACATTTTTAAATTTATATCTAACACTTTACCCAATTCACATGGGCTCAAAACTGTCGAGATGATGTGCCAATACTTTCTCTTCCGTTAAACAATTTTTTCAACAAATTTATTAATATATTTTAATGTTTTATATGGAAAGCTAATTACGTGTAAAATCTCTGTTCCTCATAGTACTATCACGCACTTATTATTCTTTGTGTTAATGGTCAATGAGTGGGAGTTAACCCAAAGTCAATAAGGATTTGATTATCATTTATAGGATCTATCCGAGAACAAACTGATGTACCTCCAGCTATCTGGTGACTGCAGCAAACGGTAATAGCCTCCTTATTGTATGCCTGGATTAAGTCCCTTTCTCACTGGTCGTACTCGGTTTTTATTTAAACATGTTAGCCTTAATGAGATCATATATGTAAACGATTATAGCAACCTAACTTCTCAAATAAAGAATCCTACGAATTGGGTTAATAATGTTCAAACCAAACTTCAATATTTCGTATGGTGACTCCTGACAAGAGAACAATATCATATCGAAACTTACCCTGCGAATTTGCTCGGAGAATCTACATCCTATAGATAGGTAATACGCAAACAATTAGCTGTCCATTCCAACCGAAATGGGGTATAGAATATTGGTCAAAGTGTACAAGTGTATTTTTTATTATTCAATCAACAGAAATAATTTCTGCTTCACTTCTGTCCTGCAATGAAACACTACCGAAGTACTACCCAACAGAACTCCTCGACAGAGAGTATTTACGGTGTCTGGAGGCCCCGAAATTAATTTGTTTTGAAACATCCAAATAGTTTTGCCTATTTTTACAAATATATATAATTCTCCTAGCAAAATTTCAAGGTAGGTTTCCATATGATCTGATTGCCGGTCTGCTTATGAGCAGTGAAGAATTAAGGAAAGGAACGTAACAAGAAGAACATCTCAGAATTTTGAGCCGTGTTATTCAACCGAACAACTTTGTAATCTTCATTGAACGAGTAGTTTCAATAGTATTAATATAACACTATCAGAGGGATTGATCGGAATTAGGGAAGTTGATACCTGAATAGACCAGAAAGCTTTAGAAAAATAAAATATTTTATCCAAAGATACGTAATGGATGTCACTGCTTATTAACAATCTTTCACGGTTGTAGCGAGGTTTTCTGTCTTAATATAATTCCCTTGGACATAATTGAAATGAAATAACTTTTTTTTATAAGAACGTAAGCCCAGGACTTAGTTAGCAGGTACCATTCGCCTGGTATGCCCGAGGAAAAATCCATAATAACTCAGTTAGGATGGGCTGCCGCTGGGCACCCAATTTCTTGGTTTCCTATGCTAACCAAGGGTCTAAACCTCGTAAACCTATTGCAGTAAATCAAACAGCCAGTTCTATTACACACTAAGAACTAACAAATCGTTACTTCATTCCGTGAAAAGGGTAGCTCGACTGACAATATAATTTATAAGGTGAATGAACGAATACAGGCCCAGTATGTATATATTACCAATTTTAAAATTCAGATGTGTATATTACCAATTTGAAGATTCAGATGTGTATATTACCAATTTGAAGATTCAGATACAAGACAGAAAAAAATATATGTGGAGCACAGTTTCTTAACCTAATTGAGCTCACCTCAAATAGCAGACTACCTTACTTCTAAAGTACAAAATGATTTATTGATGTCGTACACGAAAGGTAAGTGCTACTATGGAAGAAGAGAGATTGTAAACCGTTCACTTTAGTAACCGCAATCAGATCAGACATACGGAAATTGAATATATTAACAACAAAGAATTTACAGGATATAATAATGGACAAAGTGGTGCATGAGCTAAAGAAAGTGAAAATCAAAGTGTACAATATGTGTCATACTGTAGTATACAAACTGACCGTAAAGAGTATTATAATAGTACAAATAGAAAAGTCGAAAAGAAGCATAGGTGATGTGATATTAAATTAGTGTATATAACCATGATTCTGATGTGCACTTTAACAATCATTTTACATTTGAAATTAGTTTTTCAAATAGTGCTTTTGGGTACAAAGAGGCAAGTTAGGCTGTGGATCATATGGAAATGGAATAAAATCATAAGTATAAAAACAATTATACTCGTACCGTAGAAGATCAGCTAAGCAAGAAGGCAGATACTAAGATAATAGTCGAAGAAAAGAGCTGTAAAGATAAAAGGGGCAAGTTGTGATTCCAGAAGAAAGAAGTAAAAACAAAAGGCTTACTGAGAAAGGGAGTTCTAAACGTAAAATTACAGTTATGATTTTTGGAAATGAAGCCAAACAGACCGCAACTAATAAGGAGAATTTTAAATGATATGAAAGAGCAGATTTTCAATACACTATTAACTTGAATGCGGATATAATTGAGGGAGGAAAAGTATCACATGTAAGAAACAATGCTTTTCTTTACTTATTGATAATACAACAATAAGGAGGAGGGATTTCACAATGTTCAGGAAACTGCGAGTTTGAAACCGGAACCTAATCAGTCACATTGTACGGAAAGTTAATGATGTTTAAAAGATATCCGATTTTTTTTTTTACATTTATAAATACTATTTTGTTGCGATTGATTAATATGTATGTGATATTTGATGATTTAATGCTAAATGTTATTACAAATTGTTTTCATGCTGAGTATTTTAAGAGAATCATTTATTCTTTTAGAAGCATGAGCGAGTTATATATATTATTTATAAAATATATATATAACATATATTTATATATATTATAATATATATAATATATTTTATAATATATATATAAAATTCTAGTTGCAATTGGAAATACAGCCGAAGAATTTGGCAACTGTCATGAGAGGAAATATTCTACTTTCGCTTGATTAATGAAATCCTTTAGTACTTTCTAGAAATATAGGTAATGATGATTCTAAATGCGTACGTAGAATAGTTAGAATAATTATGATGATTATTCCTGAATTTATAAAAAATACGACTAAGATGGACCTAAGAAGCGCAACATAACATTATATAAATTATCGGTATATGTTTAGAAGTTAGAGAATTAACGGTACTTTCTATGTTAACATACAAACTGAAATTATTAGTACGATAATGATAGATGGATTGAACAATATTATAGAAACCGTCACGGTTGGATATCTCGTGATGTAGTCTACGCCAATCTATCCCTGTCTGTCTATTGGGGCGAAAATCTAGGATTCTTATACCTTGAATTTATTTAGTCACTCCAGTAATAGTTTTCCCTAATGTGCTTTTTTGAAATGTTCAAAACACTTTTTGCACTATTTGTTTATGTTGTACAATCCTCATGAGGAAAATTCGGCGGGCCTCCGGTGGCCCGCCTTCATGGTTGGTGGGCCACCGGAGGCCCGCCGAGTTTTCCTCATGGGGATCGGTTTACTTCGAGGTTAAAAGCACTCACTGTCAAGGTCGAAAAACACTTCTCTCTCACACTTTGGTTTCTACATTAGACATACAGATCAAAATATTTTAAAACAGATCATTCTTGTTCTGTTCTGTTTCATTCCAAAAAATAAAACTTTTCTTAACGATAGGTAGATAAACATTTGAAATAAAATTTCGTGAATAATACTGCATTATTTTTTTTTAATGGAAGAAATTATTATAATTACTTATTTAGTCACAGTCCACATTCTTGTACAAACACTGAACATCAAAGTTGTCAGTTTCATTAAGGAAGAAAACTAGAAATACTTGTACTACTTGCCTCTTTCCTGATCGATTCATTAATTTGTTGTAGGTGTTGATTCCTTTAGTTGATTAAATAGAATTGACAAAGACATTCTAAAATGTTCTGTAGTGTGTTTAAAATATTCTAAAAGTATCAAATTGTGAACGTATGGAGTTTCTAACAAAAATTAAATTGTTAAAAATGTTGCACATGAAATTGAGGCAAGGCTCAAGTTCTTTAATACCTTGCACCTGGTTAGCCCACCTTTGAGGCAAAATTATATTAGATTTGGTACAGTTTGTACCTAATCTTTGAAACCTATATGTATGGATTCTATATCCAGCGTGTCCCAGTCATATACACAAACTTTGGGAAATGATGTGTCCCATCAAAATAATAATAAAAGTTCCTATAAATATGGGTCCGATTTCGCTTCGTTTAGGAGATACAGCGTTTCCAACTTGAAGTTCCAAATCGACACCTAACAATGGGAAGATGAATAATTCTCAATAAATCAGAAACGACATATTGAATGAGAATTTGGTTTCCGGAAATTTATTTTTATCAACATGATTGATATTAAGAGTGAAAGTAACATGACACCGGGTTGTCAGTGTTGCCAACCTGATATATTGTTTATTTTTCCAAATAACACTACGTCAGTTTATTGAGTACTTGGCATCCTCTAGTGATGGTAAACAACATACGTAAAGCACTCATCGCAGTGTTCCAAACTAGGGATAAGACAGAAAGATGTTTGCAATTTTACACAAACTATATGTTTTCCTAGGATATTTCATCCACAGTTTGCAACACTGTAGATTTACATATGTTGTTCGTAATCACTAGAGGATGCCAGATACCCGCTGAACAGACATACTGTCATTTGAAAAAATAAACGATAGACCAGGTTAGAACAGTGATAACCTGGTGATATCGTACTTTCAACCTTGATATCCACCATGCAGATAGAAACAAACTTCCGCAACCCAAAATTTTTTCAATACGTCGTCGTTCTGTTTTATTGAGAACTATTCATTTTCTTCCCATTGTAAGGCGTCCAATTTAGGCTCCAGGTTGGATACGCTGTATTTCCAAAACGAAGCGAAATTGGACCCGTGTTTATAGGAACTTTTTATTCTTATTTTGGTGTGACAAACAATCTTCCGAAATTTTTGCGAATATAACTAGGACACCCTATATAGCTTAGATAAAATACGTAGTTTGTTATGAGCAACGTAAGGTACAATCTTCACGAAATCAGATACAAAAAAAAATGTTTCTCAACGTTAAAACTTCTATTACATATACAGAGTACTGTTTTGAATCAATTCACAATATTTTATTGATTGTAAAGAACGGACGCTATCTGATATCCTCAAACGTTTCAAAGTTTAATTATTACTTTGTTGTGCATACAATTTTGTCATATTCAGGTTAATATATGTATACAAGGCCGCTAATTCGAATAGTAGTTTGTGTGGAGCTTTGAAACAGAAAATAAAGCTAGTTTAAATGTATGCGTGGAATTGAATAATGATACTCGAATAACACTAAATTCCACCAGAAGAGCATTTATTTGAAAGTAAGTTTCGATGTGTTAGTGGAATAATTTTCGACTTCTTCGGAATGTCCATGAGATACCAGTTACTTTTATATTATGTAAGTAACTACCGTAATAGCTAATAATAACTCGAAAGCTAATGGATATAAGGTCTTGAGACAAAAAGTGGATTATATAAATGCATACGAAAAGTGAATGATGAAATTCAGTAAAACAGGAGCATGGGAAATAGGCTAGAGTGCAGTGGCGGCGTAACGGGAATGAAGCCAAAAAGACAACTGAGCATCGGCCAAGGTAGCGCACAGATTGGCTAGAAGACAAGTACAGAGCTTGCCACAAACTTTGTTAACCAAGAACAATGTGTTTGATTGAAGTAAGTGGGCTAACTGGGTGGGACTAAGCTGTAACGTTTGGCTACATATTCTTACCGAAATCGCATATCCTCTATTAGAACATCCTTAACCTAATACCACTATGGCATAGCACACAAAATATCCTCAAGAATCTGTGACTGCTCAGGTTTCGGTTCTAACTGAACTTCGAGCATACTAGTCCATTGATTAGAGACATAAAAATGGATCTTTTAGTGCAAAAGTTCAGGAAGTTTTGAAACTTGGAAGAAGTGTAGATCTGGTGGCGCTAAGTATTACCCTAAGTTTGCAACCATCTTGAAAAACTGGCGCCCAAAATCAGTTTTTGGCATATAACTCCGTTCCTGTAGGTTTTAGAGAAACTGTTTCTTCTTGAAAGTTGTAGAGAATAACATTTGTTATAGACCCTAACTTCTACGCAGTTTTCCCGTCAAACGAATTCTTTCTGATATACAGGGCCTAACAGTAGGCGAAATTTTTTTAATCGGCATTTGCACGCTACTTTGTACGAATTATCCACCAACTAGCATACCTAAAGTAGCTATGTCCATATGTACAGTGTGAATTTTGTTGTGGCCAGTATGGGGAAATTCTAAAAAAAAACTATTATGCTGTAAAGAACCATAAGTTCCATATTTGAGAAAATAAAAATGACAAAATTAAATGAAAAAGAATGTTGTGCCGGAATGAAGGTTTTTTCAAATGTTTCGTGCATACGGTATGCAGATTCTACATCACATTACGAACTACTGAAACTGTAAAAAAAAAAAAATCATCCTTTATCTTGGTTGCACCAAAGCGACACATCTATGTACACACCGAAGACATAACCGACGAAACGAAGCAAAAATGTACACATATTACAGTAACAATATTTGTCACTATATACGAATATAATACAGATAATCTGTAGCTGTTACATTACGCCCACTTCTAGAAAGCAAGCGTAATCCCTCCTCAGTCACTTCAGTTCAGTTGATGACTCAAATTCCGTGCAGTTTGCTTTGCTCGTCTTTCTGTTTATTTTCTATTTTAGCTTCATTAGTGTAGTCGCGGTTGCCTTTTGTTGACATTAATTAACGCAGAGAACTTCTAATTTCCAGAGCGTTGTGTGTTGCTGTGGTATTGTACTAAAAAACAACAGACACTGTGACAATGTGCGATAGATTTTGGCTGTAATTTATTTGTGATTTTTAGTTCAGTAAAATTACGTTTTGCCAGAACCCTGAAGGGACAAATAGGGCGAAGAAAAAGGCGAATAGTGTTTGTGTTTTATATGTGAAAAAAAAACACACTGAGTTAAAGAACACCAACTGTGGTGAAAGAACGAGGCTTGCACACATTGCGCTTCTTGGATAAAAACTAGGCTTACTCGTTGTTTGAATTTTCCAGGACCTCGAAGCACATGTAGGGTAGATATTCTCGCTGCAGCTGGAGAAGCGTTCTTTCTGGCCCTGAATGACGGCTCATCCGTAAATGGCACATTGAATTCTCTTCTCTACCAACAGTTTATGAAATCTGTGTCAAAGAACAAATTTAACCTCACGTCACTACCACCCACAAGAGATGCTATAAGGCAGCATTGTCTGCGAGCGTACCACCAAATCGCGATGTAGTATTACATTGAAAAAAATTCTGAACAATATGGTTGGCTGTAAACGAGGATTTGACTTATTGATGATCGCGCTACGTCCGAAGCTGCCCCCAACATCATTTTTAAAATCAATATCCTGGTAAATGTAACGAAGGTTGTGCAGGAGCGTGTGGATGTCGGAAAACGAGCTTAAAGTGCTTGGTCCTGTGTCACTATTGTAACGGGACAGCATGTGAAAACATTCCTGATTTGGTAGCGGATTCCGACCTTGAAGACCCACACGAGGCTGATGATATCCTTATTCGTCGAAGAGAGAGAGAGAGAAATACAAATAAGATTATAGTGACCATATAGTCACTATAAGATTAAAGAGACATCGCGTACTGCAAAAAGACAGAAAACGCAAATTTAAGTTTGGAGTAGGCCTACCAAGGATATCACGTTAGAAAAACACACCGCTCTACTCTATCTCATGGATAATGTGGAAACGAGTGAAACTGCTCTACTTTAGGTACGCTAATTGGTGGATAATTGATAAAAAGTAGCGTGAAAATCCCGTTCTTCTGCTATTTTAAAAATATCGCCCTACTGTTTGGCCCTGTAAATCGGAAAGTATTCGTCTGACGAAAAAAATATTGTAGCAAATTTTATTCCCTACTACTTTCAAACAGAAACCTTTTCTCTAAAACCCACAGGAATGCAGTTATATGCCAAAAACTTATT
Organism: Lepisma saccharinum; assembly: GCA_022664845.1. Classification (NCBI taxonomy): domain Eukaryota; kingdom Metazoa; phylum Arthropoda; class Insecta; order Zygentoma; family Lepismatidae; genus Lepisma; species Lepisma saccharinum. The sequence goes on along the minus strand of JAGDQP010022730.1, from coordinate 5,277 downwards.
TTGAGCGTCATTTATTCAAGATGGCGGCGCGATCGGCGATCGGACGAGGTTGCAAACTTAGGGTAATACTTAGCGCTACAAGGTCTATACTTCTGCCAAGTTTCAATACTCCCTGACGACCTTTTGGGCCCACAAATTACATAATCAATGTACTATACTTGAAAGTAGCCTGGAGGGCTCTTCTGGTTTCGATTCAAAGAAAACTAACATTTGTACTGCATAAAAGCAACCAAAAGTGCACTCGAGATTGAAGTAAAAAATGCAGAACTTTGTGCCTTATTCATTACCACAAATTAGATTCAGTTTCGTTAATTCATGCTACAAAGTAACGAACTAACCATTTGGGCTAAACATTAAATACTCCCTAAGGTAATACATAATAGTGAATCTTAGAATAGGTTAGATTTCGTTAAGTTAGTTTTTAGGACGAATTTTATTAAAGTTAATTTATCCGGAATCGAATCCAAAATGATTGTTCCAAGAATATTGATTTCTGATTTTGCGGATACACTAAATGTACAGTCTTAATTTCACTGTTGGTGCACAGAGAAATGTTCTTGCCTATGTTATTGAATTGAAGTGTTTACCAGCGGATTACAGATTACTACATACTGTAAGTCTGCTCTCTTGTATTGGGTTACAAACGTATTGTTCTCTGTTTTTGTAATCCCCAAGATCGTTGAAAACCATAACCGTTAAGGTAGATTAGGTTTTGTTAGGTTACCTAAATTAAAATAGCTTCTTTAATTAGTTCTTCATGCGCCAGATTGATTATCTACCTTTGGGATATGGACCGAATACCTTGTTCTGACAAGGGTGTTTTTACACTTGAAGAAATATATCAAGTACTTTTCAGTGTTCCAACTTCAGTATTGACTAGAGTTTGCGTGACCAGCTTCTTTGAAACTTGAATTGAGATGCTAGTTCAGCAGTGTACCACTCCTTTTTACATCTTGTTCTCCCTCTTTGTTTCAAAAATATCTTGAAATGTTCTCCGTTCTCTAGTGACCTGGTTAAAAAATTCCGAATTGGATAATTCGTACTCCTATGATTAGGTATATATTCTTAATTTTAATCAAATGTTAGTTACCGAAATAGCAAGCAAATGGTTCATCATTTGGTAAACACTTTTCATTATCATTAAATTTTATTATTTAATAGGAGATGTAAAATTTTGTGTAACTTTACCTGTAAAAATTGAAATTTGAAAGTAAGGAATTTTGTTCATCAATGTTTCCTTATCGGATTTTAATTGAAAGGTAGCCATAGTTGTCTACCACTCTTAGCTTAGTTGTCTTCCATTGGAAGAAAATAAAATCAGCAGTTGTGCTTCATTTTTTGTTTTATTGTCTTCCATTGATAGAAGAAATGATCTGATAACACTGCTCTGAGTAAGTATGATATCGAGAACCCATACTGCGTTATGTTAGGGTTACCATAATATTTGTGGACTAATTACGGACAAATTAGCTTAAAGGTCATGCCATTTACTTAAATAGAATGAAATTACTTGGAACACCAACATGAAATACACACTTAATACTAATTGTCTACATGGGTATTTTCTCTACTGCCAAGGTCGGAGAATATTCAAGGCATTACGTTTCAATGCAATTAAAGAGTACACGAGAACAACAAAGTCCATTTTTGAAAGTTGTGAGAAAACACACATTTTTAGGTGCAAGTCCTTGAATTTTAATTTATTTTAACCCTCTGGCACGTTATGGGCCTACGATAAAATATCTAAAGGGCAAAAAGAAATTGAAATGCAAGTGCTTACACCTTAAAATGTGTGTTTTCTCACTACTTTGAAAAATGGACTTCGGTGGTTCTTCCCCTGTATATTCCATTTGTATCTCTAAATCATTCCTAGGCTCTAACAAACACTGTAGGAACATTTCTAGGTAATAATAAATATTAGGCCGTACTACAGATTAATGCTGTGGGAACAATTTGCATTTGTGTGCAACTCAAAACTCTAAATAAATAGTGTGTGATATGTATTTGTGGAAATATATGGGTTTAAAATACGTAATTAAGAGGTTAACTATAGTAGTGTCGGACCAATTGTTAGAAATTTACAGGATGAACTGAGATAATTGTGTGATGTTTGTGAGTAATTGGGAGCAAAATAGTTATGTGGGTAAAATTGTAAGTGAATAATAATAATGTTGTAGTGTGTTTTTTAAGATGTTTTAGGACGTACTGCTTGTTGTGGCGGAAGGAGCTTATCTTGCGTAGAGTTACAGTTGTCATGTAGAAGGCGGTAAGGCAGAGTTGAAATGGCGCGTCTTTGTGATGGTTATGACATTTCTTGCGTTATTGTTATTGAATCGTATAGAAATGACGAGCGAAAGTGCATTTTGAAGGTTATTTATCAAAGTATTTATGTGAGGAAAGGAAAAGGCCCCGAAACAATTGTACACGACTTCCTAATGGAAATTGGGACAGTTAACACGCCTGTGTGCTGAAGGTAAGTGTGAATATTTGTCAAAATATATTTTTTAAAGATACATGACCGCACCTAACCTCCATGTTCATATGTTCAGTAATTTAAGATACTTTACGAAAAATGCAAAAAAAAAAGGAATTATTATTAATAAATGTGGACATATAAAAATATATTTTGCAAAGATACATGACCGCACCTAACCTTACCTAACCTCCACGTTCGTATGGTCACTAATTTAAGATAATCTACGAAAAGTGCAAGAAAATAATTGCCTAAGCCGCTCGTCTCCCATGAACACGTAATGTGTATGTTTTAAGTGATTTTGGTTTGGTTTTTGTGATTTTAAAATAGGTCCGTCACTACAATAGTAATGCCTAATTCAGAGCCAACAACTGATGAAGTGAAAAGTACGGACATTTATTTAATTTTTGCAAAGTACGGTACGGACCTGGACAGAGCCTTTAAAATACGGACTGTCCGTACAAAATTACGAACGTATGGTAACCCTGGTTATGGATATTATAAAATAAAGCCAAAGCGAAATTAGTTTACTTGGTATAAGCCGTTAATAGATAGCCTTATACCAATACGTTCGAAAAACCATCAAAGTAGGGACCCTTAGTATTATAATTTAGTGCATACACGGTTCATTCGATTCAGTTTTATAGTTCCTGTTACTGGTTATAATAATTGAAGGGCCTAGATGAGAAAGGAAATAAGTTCACTTCTCTTAATTTATCAGGAGAGACAAAAAGTTCAGGATTGATGTCATTTTTCTATAAACAGCTTTCCATCAGAGGCTTCTCGCTATATCTCAACCGTGAGTTAGTTGGTGGCAGACTCGTGTTATGTTTTACACAGAAGGTGGAAAATACAACTAACAACATACTAGTACCAATAAATAACTCATTTTGGACAAACATGTGGACTTATGCCCTTCTTCATCTGGGCCATTCAACTGGAATCGTTCTTTTTCTGGTGAATTGAACTTTGTTTGAAGGCCTTTCGACATCTGAGGTCCAGGCCAGTATATCATCGGGGAGAGGATGTTGGAAGCTAGACGGTCAGGGCCTATTTTGTAGGTACCATCCCAACATTTATGCCTGAGGAAAAACCCTGGGGGAAAAACTCAGGGTGGTCGGTCGCTGGTCTCAGACCTCCCGAATGATAAGCCAACGCTCTACCACTTGAGTTACGGTCGCTGTCTGTGTCGGTGTTCATTTTCTGGTGTTGTTATGGAAATTATTAGCAATAAAGGTAAATTATACAAGACATTGAACAACACTGAAAATTAATCATAATAAAAATAATAAATGTCTGTTAAACAATTACATAAATCTGTGAGACGTGTACACGTTAAACCACATTTGTTCCACATCTTTTAACACGCAATCCGATAACAATGAATAAAGGAAATTGGTTTCTGCATAGAAATTCATGCCATTGACATAAGAGATATTGTTTCCTTAATCAAAACTTATATCTAAAATGAATAATTTTATAAATTATTTCGGTTCTCTAACGCCACAAAAAATGAATCCCAGAGAAATAAACATACCTGAACAATTCACTAAATTCGATACAAAGTTGACAATTGACAACCACATATATGACAGAAATTGTTTGCATAGCAACGTAACTCCATTTGGCGTAAATACAATTTATAACTTACGTATTAATTGCATGTGTTACACAAAAGTCATTAAAAGATTTCATCCTCAATAAGTGATTGTAACACTAAATATTTTAATTCTTACCAGACGGAGTAAATTGTGTTATAGCATCATGTTCTGCAGAACAGTATTGACGTGCCCAAGACTTCCGTATTTGCGCTGTCTTGATGTCAAAACAATCACAAACAAAACGATGTGAACAGAATCCGTGTCCTTTTGCAGAAGAATGCATATGCTCTAAAACAAGTCGACGTTATGCAAATGTAAACTTTTTCGGAACAATCTACGTTTCGCACTAAAATACTGTATTACTGCGCTAATCATAAACAATGAAAGAAAATACTAAGTTCGCAACTTCCAATGATCTCTATCTAAAAGTAATATTGGACTGACTGCTGCCATTACAAATTTCATGAATATGAAGCCAGGGAAAGAAGAGGACACTTAATTTTATTTGTCGACTTTCAGTCTAAACCAATATGGACCAAACTTTCAGTTCTAACTCAGCTCTTTATGATTGATATAACTGTGCGGCCATAATTTACTTTTTAATTCTGGCAAAAAATCGTAAATATTATTTGCAGTATTTTCTACTACATGCAGAGTAAGATATACCATTATAATCAATAACTCAGGAATTCATACTTATACATTAAAAAATCGCGCCGTACAGCGAGAAGAAGCGTATAAAACCGAGCTAGAACTGAAAATCTGGTCCACATTGGATCCGATTGGAACTGGACAAACAATTTTAAATTTGGCTTCATGTGACGTCATGTATGTTCTCTCTATTTTCTTCCTAACTCTATGGTGTAGACCATCCCCACCATCTTAGTACGCACTTTCCATTGATTTACATGGGAATTGTTTTACTCATTTTATGCCTGTCAGAAACAGAATATTCAAGTCCCGCATTCACGAATTTTTCTTGCTGGTTATTTTGACTCTTGTATAGTTTTGGTTTGTGAATTTTTTTCAATATATAAGTATAATATATTATTAATAGTTTGCTATATAAATCACAATATATGTTAAGGGGAAATTACACTGTTCGTGTGTAACATATTGCATTTCTACAAAATAGCACGAGTACAAGATAATCCGAACAAAAACACCAGAGGTGCAAAACGTGGAGCCAAGTTCTTTAGCCCT
>JAGDQP010022729.1:0-30056 GCA_022664845.1 Lepisma saccharinum | reverse complement strand
CTTTCACTGGTTTTGCTGTGTGAGACGGCGCATTGTCGTGTAACACAATCACTTCGCCATGTCTTCGGGCCCATTCCGGTCGTCTTTGGATCAATGCGTGATTTAAATTAATCATTTGTTGGCGATAGCGTTGTGCATTAACGGTTTCGCCGGGCTTCAAGAGTTCATAATACACAATACCGTTCTGGTCCCACCAGACACAAAGCATGATCTTCTTGCCGAAGCGATTTGGCCTTGGTGTTGAAGGACCGGCTTCGCCAGGTGAAAGCCACGATTTTTTCCGCTTCTGGTTTTCAAAATAAATCCATTTTTCGTCACCCGTCACAATTCGATACAAAAAGGATTTTCTTTCGTGGCGTTGAAGCAGCAGTTCACAAGTGACTTTGCGATTTTCCATTTGAAGTTCATTCAAATCGTGTGGGACCCATTTACCCAGTTTATTGATCTTCCCCATTGCTCGTAAACGTCTGCTGATTGTTTCTTGTGACACATTTAATGCTTTTGCCAATTGCTGTTGAGTTTTAGTTGAGTCATCATCCAATCACTCCTGCAATTGCTCATTTTCGCACTTTTGTGGTCTACCAGAGCGCGCACTGTATTTCACATTGAAATCACCACTTTAAAATTGTCGAAACCATGTCTCACATGTTCTAATCGATGGAGCGTGTTCACCATATGTTTCTACCAGCAGACGATGACTTTCAACAGCCTGTTTCTTTTGATTAAATAAGAAAAGCAAATGTTCTTTTTCAGGCACACAATTCGACATGATCACTGAACGATAAAACAAAGACGATAGTTCTTGGCGGACTCAACTTGTGTGTGTTTATAGTTTAATGTCAGACGAACAAAATGACGTATGTGTCAAATGAATACGCTGCGTACTTTTCGCTGGCGCCATCTCTTAGCTCAACCGGCAAAAACTTATGCATACACCTGGTAACTATGACATACTAGTGTCAATTTTATCTCGGATTGTGGCTGATTCGGATCTTATTATGGCGTTCGTGTCGTCTACGTATAAAATAAGTTTAGCTTTCGTAATTTGGTCAGGCATATCATATTATGTAAAGAAGAAAAAGTATTGGTCCTAGGATTGATCCTTGTGGTACCCCAACATTAATAAATTGAGGTTACGATCTGTGCTGAGTAATATATTCGGAGTTTTCATTGAAGTGTGAGACCTCTACCATTTGTGTTCTGTCCGAGAGATACGATTCCCACCACGCTAAAAGAGTACCTCTAATACTGTATCTATACATCTTATTTAATAGAATTTTGTTGTTCAACGCAGTCGAATAAAATCGTCAAATCACAGATGACACCAAAAGGATAACATTTTGTGTTGATTGCATTTACTACGTTCATAACGAAGTCGTATATAGCAGTTTCAGGTGACTTTACTTTTAAATGTCCATTCTGAGAAGAATATATAATATTGTTATATTTTAAATGTTGGTTTAATCTAGAAAGAAAGGCATTTTCAAATACCTTAGATAACACTGACTTAAGAGAAATTAGCCTGTAGTTTTCCACTTCTCCCTTACTACTCTTTTATGTAATGGTTTAATTAAGGATAATTTTAAGTTTTTAGGAAATGTACCATGTGTAAAAGATTCATTGATTATATATATGTAAGTGGGTAAACTATTATCTTTGCCGCTCATTTCAGTACCAGTACAGGAATGTCGCCGATGCCAGTAGAATTTTTATCTTTTTTTTAATTTTGAAATGACAGATTCAATTTCTTTTGGGCTAACTGGTGTTAGAAATATAGAATTAACGGTCATAGGTATACGTAGATCCCGTTTCTGAGTATTATTTTGACACAAATGATTAATTGGGCAGCATTCTTACAACAGAACTGAAATACACATTGAAATAATCAGCAATTTTTGTGGATCATTTTCAGTAACGTTTGAGTTACCTAGTTTAATTTTATGTTATCTTCAATTTTCACGTGTCTGTTACTTCCCTGATTTATTATATTCCAAGTGGTTTTACTTTTGTTATGGGAATTAAGAACGAGTTAATCATTATAATTTCCTTTGCTTTGCTGTATTGCCATTCTATATATTGTCTTACATCTTTATAGAAATCTTTGACTTGATTATCACTTGAATTCTTGCATTTGACATGCAGATCTTTTAGAGTACGAATGGATATGATAATACTAGGAGTGATCCAGGTTCTTTTTTTTTACTTTTCGGGAAAATGAAGATTCAAACATGAATTTAAACTTTGAAATAAACAAATCAAACTTTTCATCAACTGAGTAAGTGGTGGATTCAGTAAAAGACCAATCTTCTTGACCCAAACAATTCAATAAAATCACTCATATTATTTTCACTAAAATCTCGCTTGCTGATTAACATGTATGATTTGTTACGCTGTTTACCAATTTTCCCTGTGTCTTCCACATCAATATGGAGGAATACTACATCATGATCTGAATAAAGAAGGCTTGAAACTTGTTGAGTATTTCGAGTTTTCTGCGTTCAGAATAAATAGATCTAAAGCTGTCTTATCTTGTCCGAGTGGAGGTGTTTATGATTGCATTTAAGTTGAAAGTATTAAGAAGCAACTTATTCAGTTTTGTCTTTTGAAGGTGTCAACCAGTCTGTGTTTGTATCCCCGCATAATATTACATTATCGTATGTTTTCTTTAAAAATGTAAGTAAACCATCCAACTTCATATGAAAAATGTTAATATCTCCAGATGTGGATCTATATAATCCACCCACGCAGGTTTTAAATACCTGCAAGTATATCGCTACTGCCTCTAAGCGAATTTCCGTTACTAATATTATTACGCCTATTTCTTTCACATCTTGAACATCTTTATGAATGAATATGCACAGACCACCACATTTTGCAAACGACCGAGAATAATTACTCATGACCTGTAAATTTCTAGGCTTACAGCATTTATAGCGTTGATTGTGAAATCAGTGTTCTGTTAAACAGAGAATTTGAACCGACTGCAGTTCTGAAAACAAAAGAACTTTAAAAAGTTCTATAATGAAGAGATTACTAACTTAATCAAACAAGAAGTTATTACTGATTACTCTTTATACAGTGATATTCTATTATTGAACGTTTTAATACAACACTGCGAAAATTAATGTGGGAACAGCTCACACTGCAAGGTAATTGCAAATGGTACAATATATACAAGCACTGATGAAAACGTATAATACATCGAACAATCAAAATGGAACCAATTGATGCCGTGAAGAAAGAAAACGAACAGAAATTAATATTAACAGTCTATTGCACGAAATATACACCTTCATCCAAGGTGAACTATAGAGTAGGAGACTATGTTCAAATTAATAAGTTTAAAAATAAGTTTGAAAGAGGCTTCACTCGCAATTGGAGCACAGAAATATTTCAAATAGCTACAGTTTTTAAGACATCCACCTATATATCACTTAAAATATCCTCATGTATATCTAATTGAAAAGATTATACTTAAAACTAAAAGCAACGCATTTGTGAATTTGTTAGGATTATCTTCAGATCATAATTCTTGGATCAATCTCAAGGTTATTATATAGTTAAACATAATATATACTAAATAGTTTAAAACGTGAAGTGCTAAGAAACGACTTAAGAAATTATTATGATAAGTTGAATGATGAACTTCTTCCCAATAATATTTGTTGCTTAATAATAGGTTCATCTGGATGTAGGAAAGCAACACTACTCATTGATAATTTCATTCTCGCTATGAATTGGCTTTACTGGGGAGAAAAACACTTATACGTATTCTCTATAAGCTTATAACAATCCAAGTATCAACTGAAACACATGTATAATGATATTCAAGAAAGATTCCATTTTCAAATTGCTACATTCTAACCAGTTTTAAATTTATATGACTGTAAACGTAATGCTGTAATTATTTTTGATGACTATATATTAGAGGATCAAAACGAGGTGCGAAACTACTTTACATAGGATACACATAAAGATTATTAGAGATAATACAAATTTCTTATGCATATTTCGTTAATATGGTACGAGCTTTAAACATATTTATAATGAATTTGTTGTTGGTGAAATGTCATTTAATAGATTTAAAGATATATGTTCTTTAGCATGGAAGGAGCCTTATGGTTTTATAACAATCGATACGACGAGAAAGTCGAACGATGGAAGATATAGAAACAAAATCGAATCATTCTTTATAATTGAGTGACGTTTATGTTATTACGTACAACGATTAATTGAGGTACGAATGTTACGTTGTATGTCTCGTCTAACATTTATTATAATGTAGTCTTTTTATAATGTCAAAGCGAAAATCGAATAATACTGAATTCCATTTTTTGGCGAAGTGCTTTAAAGAATGGATAGAGGGACAACCTAGCTATTATGAAAAGCAAAAACGTCAAGAGAAACCGTTGATCGAGGCGATTGAAAGCTTAGGAAAGTAAAATAAAGGAGTAACCGATGACAATAGAAATCTAATTACAGATATTATACCTGTAGCACAAAAAATATAAATAACTATCCACCCACCAACACCATCAGAACCACATTTGAAAAGCAGTTATTTGCATCACCTAAGGCACTGCAGGCATCACCTGTTGTAAAAATAATGAAATCGAGACGACTAAGGTGGGTATGGCATGTAGCTCGGATGGGGGAAAAACGAAGATTATATTCTATCCTGGTTGGAAGGCCCTATGGAAAGAGGCCATTGGGAAAACCGAGACGTCGTTGGGAGGACAATATTAGAAGAGATCATCGAGAAGTAGGTGTTCGTAATGAAAACTGGCTTGATACTGCCCAGGATAGAATCCAATGGCGAACGTTTGTTACTGCGGCGATGAACTTGCGAGTTCCATAAGCCATAGAGTTAGTTAAGGCACTGCCTGTGAGTAAAGAGAAAATGATGATGATGGTGAGAAAGAAATTCAATTAAATCCATTAGCGAGTCGATATTTGAGTACTAATAGATCTGATAAAGATGAAGTATTTGGATTATTTTCTATTGATATAGATGGAGTAGTGCAGTGGAAAATTAGAAAGTATAATGTTTTTTTGATACTGATGATTTAATTATATATAGTGAGAGTAGGATCGCACTTGATCCATCGACTCCGATGTATGAAAAATTCAAAGAAACAGAAGGCTTATGGGAGTTACTAACTCGTAAGCAACCAATAGGTTTTAATGATGAAGATTATGAAACTTGTAAGAAGATTTTAAAACTGACGAACGCTTTCTATCAAAATCATGATCCATCACAGAATATAGTGAAATCAAATTCCAGTGATAAGTATAAGACATTAATTAAACCTATTTGGCTTGAACGTAAAACTAAAGGTGAGGGTTTAAAACGAAGGAAGCAAGGAAAGGGGATTAAACGATATTCAAACATGCCGCAACAGTTTATTTGAGTGAATGGTGGTAGAATGTTAGTAGAATATTAGTTACAGCAGGCGAAGAAGTAGCTGGAAACAAGAACTTTTACAATGAGAAAGTGGACATAATGAATATGAATTCTTCTCGTTTATCTAATTTCATTGTTTCAAATCCAAAGGGATTAGGGTACCTCATAAAGAACATTCCCATTCTTCCACCAACATTCTGGCAAACTATTGAAGCTAAGTTCTTAGGGAACAATATTATTAATAAATTGCCCTTCGAACTACACCTCCCGAGCTATGAATTTTGTGGCCCTAGTACACGATTAAATGAAAGATTAACGAAAAGTGATCGAGGTATAAATAGATTAGATCAAGCATGTCGAGAGCTTGATATTGCATATAAGAATTTTAAAGATCTAACAGATAGGCATAGGAATGATCAAGACATAGAGTTTAAAGCTTTTGATATAGTTGCTAGCAAAGATGCCTGTTTAGGTGGAAAATAGCGTCATTAGAAGTAGCAATCGCGATGAGTACAAAATGAAAAATGGGTTGGGGTTACCATACTTGCTGTGGGAGAAACACTCACATTACGGAGTTGCATTCTTCTTTCACTTCATACATAATATAGTTTTGTTTATGCTGAAGGCAAAGGGTGTAGCATTTCAGATTCCATTACATTAACTATTTCATATTCCATTACCTTAACTACTATCATTACACATTAATGACATTTTAAATAAATCACAACTTCCAAAGATGCAAAGATACTTGTATAAGGATCAAAATATGGGTCTAACATTAGGTGTAGCAAAGCTAAAGAAATTTCGTAATCAACCACAAACTTGTGGTTTCATATTTACAATTCCTGCGATTCTTACTGCATTGGGAGGTATTTGCAGTCTTGCAGGATATAACTAAAGCAGTAATAGATGCAAAGAAAAATTAACAAGAACTAGAAGAACAAAAACTACAAAATGAGGCTATGGAATCATCAATTCTAGCTAGAAGTAAAGGTCTTAAAAGGAAACAGAGCAAGAATAAGCTAATAGTAAGAAAAGCTGATTACCAATTATGATATAAAACGTATAGCTAAAGAATTAAATATAAAACGTTTTAGATGTATATTCATGTCGAATAATCTTCCATCTACACCACCAGTGAAAAAAGAAAGTTCTGTTGATAACTTAGATAAATCAATTAATACTGGAATGTTTTGGCTATATTATTGGTATGAAAATAATAAAGCATATATATTTGATTCATTTTGAGGAGTGCCTCCCAAGTCTTTGATTGAATATTTGAGACCTAGTAATACAATAATTGAATATAATAGTGATAGAATTCAACACTTTGATGATGTCATTTGTGGCCATTTGTGCATTAAACTATTAAAGTTCTTATCTGATGGATATAACTTTCATCAAGCTATTGAAAGATAGAAACTTGATTACTTAATAAATGATGCATGAGATTTTAAAGCATTAAATATTGTATATGTTAAAATGAGTGTGTTTCATCTATCAGGAACTACACCAAAACTTCGATTGAATCTTGACAATGAGATTGATAATCAAAATTAATATTTGAAGGTTGGACTGATTGGATTCTATAGGATATATCTAATACCAAAAGTAACGAAAAATAATAATACCTACTGCTATAAAAAAGAGAAACATAATATTCCTCCGGGTCAATATAATGCATCAACATTAGAGACAACACTACCATAAGAGGTGCTTCTAAATGAAAATCATGTGTCGAATTGCATGGAAGTTACACCATTTGCACAAAATTTTAATGTTGAAATCATTTGTAAGTAGTTAGGTTTCAAAAATAATACCGATTATAAATCAGAAGAGACTCATGTGGGGCTGTTTCTTCCTTAATTCTTAAGTATTGAAACATTTAATATACACTGTAATCTAGCAAGATGTATGATTATAGTTGATGGAGATTATAAACATAAAGAAACAAATATTACACCAACATTTAAACCATTACAGAGTTCTTGGAACCAATTGCTTATGAACCACAATATCTATTATTTTTCCTATTCCACAAAGTCATATATGTTCTATAGAAATAAGTGTAACTAATAAATGGCATAAACCAGTTAGTTTTGGTGGTGCGATAATAAGCGCGATTCTCATGATCAAAGATGATTCTTAAATACTTTTTTTGTATATAATATAGTTTAGTTTTATTAATGATGGAATTTATTGAGAGCTATGAGTATCAATCGTTCCCACTGAATCGTCGTACATTCAACAATTTAAATGAACCAAATAAAGATATTGAGTAAGATATAGTTGTTGGTGGCGGGTTTGTGCACCGGCATTACTCTGATTTATATATAAAATTTGAAGTTATTGGAAGAGATGCTGGAGAAAGAAACCTTTGCAGCGGGATCAAATATTAAACGGATAGATAATTTTGCTCCATATTTATTTTCAGGTAGAGATAAGAAAGCATGGCACTGTTATTGATAGAATCGATTATCCAGGCATCACATCAACTGCTATCGCTACATGTCGATTCTCAAAGGCAGAGCTTGAATATTATAAGCTAGGTAGATTAATTAGTGATGAGAAGCTTCCACGGAAAGAAAACACAGTGCTATTCCCTCTGCGCCTACTGTTCGCTTTCTTTAGTGATTATAATGAAATTATGTGGAAGGGTGGTTTGCGAAAAACATTTAAGAGGAATGCAAATAAAAATGTTTTGTTTTATCGGTGGAAAACAAAGAAAGCGGATAGTACTTTAGATGATAGTACACTACCTCATACGGGTAAACTTGTGATCACCTCAATGGAACTGAGAATGCCAAATGTTGAATAAGAAAAGAGTTATGCGATGAAACAAAAAGCTGATATATTTCGGAAACCCCAAATACCAATTCAGTTTCATACATATCAAAATATTCAACGATATGTTTCTGTTTTTTATTTGGAATTTGATGTAACAGCACAGGTTAAATAATTGTAGTTTGATATGCCCAATTTTGTAATTGTTCGCTTTCAAACTAGTCGTGATGATGATACACAACAAAAGGATGCTAGTAAGTTTGATCAATGTAAAGATAAAAATATGTATTTAAAGAATGATAGCAATGACACTTTCCCTCGTGAAAACTTAAATATGACAAAGGCTGATTATCTTAAATTATATGATGGTTATACAGCATTTAAGCGTGTGATACAAAAATACTGATATGATTTATCCTCCAACAGAGTTTATCGAGCATCTCCCCATGTTTGTTATTAATACTAGTAACTGAAAGCAAATGGTAGTAAATGAAAGAACAAATATTAAAATTATAGTGGATTTTAAAGAAGCAGTGCCTGCAAATACCTTTTGCACTGTGATACTAATAGCTCAAACCTCGTATATTTATGACGTGAAGAATGAAAGAGATTTAGAAGAATTTTAATAGAAGTTTCAACACAATTATTTCTAATATAATCATAAATTAAACCAAGTGTGCTTTTTAATTAAAAAATGAAAGCGGCTCTGGGCTATAATGTAAGGTACTACTCCAATATTCGCCTGATGCAAGATTTAAGATCAAAATATTAGTTTAAGATTTAAAGCATATTCATTTCCTAGCGATTCCCCCAGTGCAGTGCATTTGATGTCTATGAGTGCTTATAAAGATAAATGTTCACTATAATGCTGAAGTAGAATAGAAAGCGTCTCTGGGATATAATGTGAGCTACCATTCCGGTATTTGCCTCCCAGCTTATCAAAATATTAAAGATTTAAAGTCTAAACATTCCGAATTCGCAGCACACATGCAATCAAACTGATATTCCGTTTGCACCAACTTTCCTTAAAACGTTAATAATGCAGCAGTGCTTTAATATTGTTTCGTTTTACACGAAGAGAGCACTTGATATGTATTGAATGTATAAGAAGTGGTACCATACTGCTAACTACTAGTACGAACGCAACACTAACCTTCCTTGAAACTCTATAACACAGTCACTATCCGATATTTTGAATCTTTGGAGGTTTTGAATGGTCGGAAATGAGCGTTAAATGGTAAAATATATTATAACCATGTGGCCGTGAAAACAGATTTTGGACACTAATATCACTATCCAAAATTAGGAACCTTTGCGTTTCAAACGTACCGGAAATTAGCATTAACATGTAAACTCATATACCTACTATTGGCTGTGAAAGTAGAAAATGGTACTCTATCCAATATTAGGAACCTTTAGGGATATGCTCGTACTTGGAATTCTGATAAATGGTCATTACCATACAAGTTGAACCTTTGCGGTTTCGCTCGTACCGAAAATGGGTGTTAAATGGTAAAGTACTTTATAACAGTGTGGGCGTGAACGTTATATGTATCATACTCTGTATGGCAATTGTTACTCGCAATGGCAAATATTCCCAATACTCTACATAAGTCTTCAAGAGATAACAGGAATAGCTTTCGGTTCAACAGTTTAAAACACCGTACATAAAGCACATATATGTCGACTGTTCGAGATCAGGCAGGATCACAATGCAGAGAAATTCATTGACAAAGATGTTAGAAAGGTTCGGGACATCGAATCCGAAACATATCTCTTTATCGGGGAATTCGTGGAATACATAGTAAAGTCATAAGTGCCGTCGTATGTAACGTTCACAATCTAACAATATAAGGAAAGAAACCACAGGACATATTTAGCAGACTGAGTTGAAGGAGTTTAATTCGTGAAAATCATTGTTAAGATGCATAACTGATAATCCACTGCAAGTGTATATCGAGTACCACTGCTCGAATCTCTTGTTCCCACCTGTACGATTACTTTTCACTATCAACACACCGATACCGTTTTTCTACTGTTGACAGCGACATGCGTGCTGTCATGCCAGAATTTGACATCTTTTAATTTGTTTTCCAATGAAATTCTATTGTGCTCCTTGACTGTTTGGCTGGTGATGGGTATGCACCTTCGTTGCGTTCGTCGTCAGCGGTGTTACTGTCTTCGAGGTCACCTTCCACTTATAAGTTTGCAAAATCTGCTCCACGGGTTTCAGTGACACATCTACTTCGTACAAAATCCGTTCACAATATTATTGCGGATGTATTCAAGTAGAACTTGCACAATCGAGCTTGGCAGTTTTTGTTCTTCAGCTGTTGCCCTGGCATGCAAATGATTTATACATGAACCACTTCTAGTTGGTCTCTAATACACACTAACACAAGATAGAAATTCATTGGCGACATGCCCATGCTATATTTTATCATTTGGAATATACAGCAGATGACGCATATACACATTGTCCGCTTTACCTGTGCATCACATTCTGCATTGCTTCATTTCTTCTCTGGCTCACAATTCATAGAAGACGCTTTAATAGCAGCTGGCATATATATATTAATACACTGTTGCCCACTATATGTGTACCAAATTTCATGCAAATCGGGCTCTGACACTTATTGCTGTCTCCGTGTAAAGCTAAATAAAGAGTTTCGAAATCATACGATTTTTTTCATAAACGAATTCAATTTATATTTATGATCTTGAGGCATCTTTGGCTAAAGCCGTCTCCGTAAATGAAAATAATGATTTTTTATTTGCTCCTAATAGGTCTGTTCATAAGGGACTTTAGAGGGGCTATAAGGAGAAAATGTTGGAAAGCTGGAACAATTTTATTGTCTTCACAAAAGGATCCTTAACAATGTGATAGTTTTGCACCTTCTAGCCACCCTCTTTGGAAAATAGCGCCAAAAACTGCTTTGTAAATATCTCTCTTAAAAAGAATTTTAGAGCAAAATGTGTTAATTAATTGATCTACACAAATTCACTACAAGAAAAGTTTCTATTTTCCTTCTAGGATGCACCGTTTAGATGCTGGACGCTTGTAGTTTTCTAGTCTTTCCCAGCACCGTACTTAAACAGAAAAACCCACTGTTCATTTTCTTCCTAGACAACTTAGGATGCATTTCGTTTAAAGCACCAATTCTAAAGGTCTTAACGCAATAAATTGAATACTCAAGTAATTAGAATAGGATTAAATTAATTTAATGGGCTGTAACAGCCCATTATACTAGATAATTGCTTAAGCCCGTCCCGATACGAAGAAACCCCTTATCTTTTTTACCCTTAAGTAATTATCTAGAATATGACTAGCAATGTAATGACCTTGTAAGAAACGAAATGAACAAATAAGACTCTTTTGAGTGTTATTTTATTTCTATGTAAATCAAAACGAAAAAAATGGTCGAAAGCTGGAACTTTTTTTTTTTTTTAGAAAATTGTCCTTAACAGCCTGTTAATTTTGTATTCCTCTATCACTCCTGCCATCTTGGAAAATTAAAATTGACGCCAAAGCAGTTTTTTTAATAATTGTATCGCTTGCAAAGCATTTTAGAGCAAAATGTATTTTAAAACAACATCTACACACCATTGTCTACAAGAAAGTTTATTTCCATTTTTCGTTTAGGATGCAACGTTTATGCACTAGATATAATTTATGCAGTTTTCACGTACCCCATTTTGTCATCAAAAGTCAAAAATCATTTATTATAATTGTTTTGTAGTGGGTTTTCTTTTATAGAATTGAAATTAACATATTTCTTCTTAGCTACATATAAATGAGCTGTTTATTTGAATCGTCTGAGAGCAAAATATCATTCTAGGTCATGTTTTACCTATGAGACTTATTCTTACGGTGTTACCGTGAAGTAAAATAAAAATAACTGAGTTGCACTTTCCATTAGTATTAAAGCAAAAACGTCGATAATTAAGAAAACTGAAAAACGTTGAGAGGTTTACACAGAAAATGAAGTGCAGAAGCTTTCCAGTCAAGACAGCAAAACTCTTCAGCACTTATGGTGACATTTCATAGATCTGAAGTAACAAGTTTAATTCCCGCCGTGTTGTTGTGCTGTTACCGCTCATTAAATTCATTTTATCTTATCCCACCATGTTTACACTCTTCGCTTTAGCACCCATCCTGGATCAGTTTACTACCCTTTGAACGTAAAAGCGGCAGAAAAATGGATATCACGTACTTACCGTAATACCATAATTAAAGCGTACCGGTACAGGAAAAGAAGGGGGAATGTGCACTCTTTTTTTTAAAAAAATAATTTTGCACTCGTAATAAGTACTACCATACATCTCATAATAAGTTTATTATGAGATCTATGGTACTACGCAATGACAGATAACCGCTCAGAAGGTTTCAATTTAAAAGCGAGAAAGTCACCAAATTAAAGCGGTTTTAAAAATAATGGGAGAGTTGGACTTTAAAATGTGTTTTACGAAAAATCACTTTTCATGCACATTCCCCGTTCTTTACCTGTTCGCTTCAATTGTCTTTTATTGGTATCCTGAAATTTCACAATCAAAAGTACCGAAGCGCTGGTCAATTTCGTCAACTAGCACAATCCTCTACAGCGATACTATTTGATGAAATAATGTAGTCTACAATATAGCAAAACAGATTTATTTCAAATCAGAGAAGCAGGAGCAAAATTATCACACTGCAAGGAAAATATAGTTGAAAGAAAGCTTCATTGTAATGCAAGATGATAGAGAGAGAGCCACATCGTTAATCAACAGTCCTATTGAAGCATCCTCTCACTTGTTTAGCTGGATGCAAAGCAAACATACATATCTTAAATATCAAAGTGCACATAGCTCAGCACGTACCATGAAATACAGCTCAACTGTTGACAAGAAGAATATCATTGCTGAGAAGTACATCACGTTTCAACATGTATTGTTCTGATACTACTTTAGTGATTTTGACGTATGGTAAACTACAGCAAAGTACAGAAGTAGAAAATGCTGCTCATACTGAATATTGGAAGATTTCTGAGACCAAAACAGAATTTGCTCGCTCTTCAATTCTGATGGCAATGAGAGTGAATCTCTTCAATATTTGAGGTACATCTTTTGACGAAATCGTTGAGCGCATGTAAATTCAGTCTGGTTTTAAATATCATCGTTTACATTTTATAGCATATCACGAAGTACATAAATGTATTAAATAGCTTCCTACAGAAGAACTGCGGTTGGAAAGTAAAGAACTGGCTCATTTAAATCGTGAGAGATGAAGAACCTGTACCTGTAGAGCCTTTCTACATAAATCGTGTAAGTGTCGTAGAGGCTGCAAGGACAAAGGGAGATGTAGAAAAACTGGATTAAAAAGTTAAAGTGGTCCGTGAACTGCAGACATTACGATTTATTGTCGTACTCTAATTCTGTAGTTGTTCCAGGAGAGGAATGATGTAACGTTCTTCTTGACGATTGAACGATATTTTGATTTTCGATATGAACGATATTTCAATTTTTCAATATGAACAATACTTCGATTTTCGATACGAACGATATTTCGATTTTCAATATGAACGATATTTCGATTTTCGATACGAATGATATTTCGATATAAAAATATCTTTTGATATGAACGATTCTTCAATATGTATAGCAGGTAGATTTTAAGTAATTATAAAAATTCCACGCCCCTCGCACTCACATAAGAAAGTTCATGAAGCGATTCCACGGCCCAGCTATTACGTCAGCGTAGACACAACACTACCTACTAATTTACCTGCTATCAAGCCTGGCTGCGTATTCAGTTGTGAAAAGGAGGCCTTAATCTCGTTCTGCTTTTCTTCTTTTCTGCCTAACTTCTTTTTGTTTAATCGTAGGAATTTTGGCTCTTTTGAACCTTTTTAAACCTTAAATACCACGAACTGAATCGTATAAAATACCAGGTCATTACAGGACACATGTAAAAGAAAAAATATTGGGAAAAGATCTTTATGAAGCACTTAGAAAATGTGAACATTTTTAGCTTCTTGCGTTTACTTTTCTTTTTCTCGTTAATGAATTTCCATAATCTGATTCTTAGTTTAATCCTTCTTCTTTCTTAAATAAAGAAACAGCTCGTAATATGTCTCTGGTTTCGCTGAAGCAAGCTTAGTTCATAGAACATTCGGAAGATCCTGGGTTTGGTACTAGCGGGCGACCATCCAGACCGAAGTTTTAACAGGGGGTTTCCTCACTCACACCAGGCAAATGCCGGGATGGATCTTCAACTTAAGTCATAGCCAACTCCTTCCTGCATACTTTCATCTGCATGGCTGGGATTGCATTCCCGGTTGTTGATTACGAATATCATTCTAACCGGGGATGATTATTTGTATTTCTACCCAAACAGGTAATAGGTGAAAACTTATAAGCAATAACTAGTTTTAGGATCTCCCCTTCCTAATTTATAACAAATCGAACACTGAATACAAGCCTAAAGACCATAAGTCGACAGAGGTAATCGTTTGTTTTTTAGGTTAGGCTAACGTTTTCAAGGTCATGAGTTCGAATCCTACCTGAGACATGGATATTTATGGATTTTAGTAAGCATTGCGTCATATAATCGTGACGGGTTGAAGTCAAAAGTTATTGAAAATGCCCATATAAAATAAAGTTTACCTGAAGGCCATAAACAAATTTAATTCAATTCACTAAAGCAAGTCACGAAACGTATAACAAAAGCAACTAGTATATCGAAAGAACTATTAGTAGTGTTTACAGAGAATGTCTGAATATATCTGAACCGTACCAATCTAGATTAAGCTAGGTCAGTTATGATTTTTGAATGTTCAGGACCCATTTTAGACTATTATTTGGGTTCCTAAGTGCTCTTAAAGCAAGTGTGTTTTCCATACACAGAACTAAAATACGCTGGGCGGTCATCCCGATAGAAGTTCTTTCACACTTTGTTTTAGTCTCAATAGGCAAATGCTGGTGATATTTAATGATATGTCCGTGGCCGGATCATTCCTAATCGCTTCCCCAAATATACCTCTGAGTGTAAGTCATCTCTGAAACGAACCTCGGAGTGATAGAAAGGTTAGCGCGCTCGCTTCTGTGACGTGTGCTCATGGGTTGTTTCCGCTTGTGTCTATAGAAGTAAGTGATTCGGAGCTGACTTTGTCAAAAGCTTTAGCTCCGTCTTTAGAAGCTCACCAGCTCGTATAGGACGTTAATAACAATTCAATGAACCAATTGTCTCCTTGACGCGTAACGAGGAAATCGGCAAGTAGCATGTCTGATGTTGTAAGGGAGATGGTAAGCTATGGGATTCCTTTATGGGATTTTTTTGAGGGGGGGGGGTCTGTATGCAGTAAGCACTCAGACCGTTACACTCTCTACCACCTAAATGATAGTAAATAAAGAGATTTACTTCAAATATGTGAGGCATCTTTTATTTATGAGGCATCTGTTTATCTAGTGTGGGTACAGCCTTCTCTTGAGGAGTTTATGAGCTATATGCACTTAGTCTGCGAAATTCAGAAATCGCACAGCCCCTACCTTTAGGCAACTTTGGCTCAGGGCATTTCGTCATGCTGTCCTTAATATTTACTGTTTTCGATAATTATATCTACATCTTAATTTAGCTAATCCACTTATATGGTTACTCGCTTATTACTCTACCTAGTGATGCATAATGTTAAAGAAATATTACTTCATATGCCATATTACATACTCACTATGTCATTAATAATTCTTGCTTTATAGTACGAACACTTTGGTGTTATGTGAACGCGTAGGAATATTAAATATTGAAAATGAGATTTCTATTAGATTAGCGTTGCATGAAACCTGTTACAGCGATAATTGAGAAATTCTGTTGATGTGTGTATTTGTGTTATCTACTCGACCTAATAATTTGAGAACTGGGAAGCTATTAAATTGCTCATACATAGAGAGAGCCATAATTAAAAAGAGCGGCCATAACTTATCTACAAAGGGAAAGAGAAATGTAATCTATTGTATTTGTATGAAAGCAGCGCATACAAAAGTAGAAGCATGTTTCCAACTGCGAGATCCCTGCAGAATAACAAATGGGGAAATGGCCGTGAGACAAATTGCCTGGGTACGAGTTCATGCGATGCAGCTAATGTGCAATGCAAATTGTTTTCGAATGTTTTTATAGTGCACACGAACTCTGTTGCAGCTTGGATTAAAAAGAAAAAAGAAATCAAAAAGCCTGAATGTTAAATGATGTTCTGTTTTCTTCACTAATTATATTTTCTGCTCATTGCCAGTGGGAAATGCAGTTTCTGTAACAGCACGCTTGTTAATTAATCGAATCATTAGATTTTGGCCTCTCGTTTACTGGTTGGATGATGAATGTTGTACAGGCTTTCTGTAATAAATTGATTTGCATCGCCAACGAAGAATACGCGGTCGTATTATTTGACTGTTTAACTACAACACTTGCTCCAGGAATACGTAAGCATAATTTATTTACCTTAAAAATGACAAAATCATTGATTGAGAAAGAGTGGAAATACAGTACATCTTATATATAAATGTTAGGAAAGGATTTAATGATATGAATGTACGTATACCACGATAAAGTGATGGTATGTTGAAAATTCCTGAGAAACATTAATTCCAACATCTACAGTTAACGTGCTTAATAAAATTGATTTATAGAAAAAGAGTCTAAAGTCCTTTATTATCGTGCCAAAATGTTACTCCGATGTTAAACAGTTGAACTTTAAAATACTACAACCTACTTTTCTACAAGTACTTTGTATATTTGTTACCTGTCAGAGCTACAGCTGTCGTCATAGTTATTTTTAGAGGTTCAATTTGCTATGTGCAGCACTGAAGAAGGGGCAAACCCCTTGGCGCACAGGATTACCCCCCTTCACTCCGCCGACTATGAATTCTGCAACAAGAACTATGTAAATCGTTTGATCGTCAACAACGATCACGCGCGTTTAAAATTACAAACAATAAAACGTTAAATTACTAAGGGCTAACACGGTACTAGCCTCCCCCAACTATCAATTCTCTTCTGAAAACATGGGAAATGATAGAGCATCGTTAGATCATGTTTGATTGCAAGTCACTTTTGTTTCATCGCGTTCCATTATTTCAAAATTTGACATTAAAAACAGGGGCCACAAAATAGAAATTTCGAAAATTTTCGGTCTAAAACTGTGTTAAATCTTTAAAATATCATCAGATCGTCATTAAACATCGGTTACTTTCGTTTGTTCGCCATTGGAATTTTAATTATAAGCAAATAAACTGTATTAATTTCCATCAGAAAATTATCCAACCATCTGCTGTGGGGTTCGAAGCTGGAGCGTTCCGCACTCGTCGTTAGTAGCTCGACACGCAAGTTGTCTTAAGAGTCATTACTCTTTTACAATTCCCTTTGTGGTCCAAATACGTAAAAGACAGTCTTGAATACAATCGCCAAAAACCCAGACCGTTGTTTTACCATCATATAAGAATATGAATCAAGAAACTTTCCTTCTTCCTTGTTATGGGCATTTTTCCGTATTCAACACTTTGACCATAGCTACATTATTACATTTGTATTTCTCAGTAAGTGTGTTATGTCGCCTTAAAACGAAATCAATGTCATACTTGAAAAGAAAATTTGAAAATATTTCACATTAACGCCATATTAATTAAATTGAATGTTTGTTGAAATATTGTTTAAAATTCAACCTGTTTTCAAAATGCAAATGATTACATGAGAAACGTAGTTAATGTTATTCTATTTGCTTTTAACTACAATTTTTATGCAATTAATTTGGAATGATAATGTAGAGCGTAGTTCAATATAATAGTTAAAAACACGTCATATTAACGTCCTATCAACGAAATCAAATTTTCGTTTAAATATAGATTGAAATTCAACGTGCTTACAACATGCAAAAGATAACATAAAATAATTGTTAATGGCATTCAATTAGCTATTAATTACAAATTGTATTACAAAAAATTAGAAAGAATCCCATGAAATGAAATCTATACCATAATTAAAAATAACAGTTGATTTAAGGTTGAACTAACATCTTATCAACAATATCAAGTCTTTATTGAAATATGATTTAAAATTAAACGTACTTTTTAACCAATAACGGTTAATGAACGAAATAAACCGAAAATCAAGGTTCAAAAAACACGTTTGTGTGCTACGGATTAGTAGAAAGATGGAAGTTTCATTTGAACGAAAAAACATTCTAGTTAGTTACTTGCTATTGATACTATAGTCGATTAAATCCTTACCTCCACGTTTTGTCATACTTCCCCATAATATTTATATAGTGGAACGTGGGAGAATTGTGCGCATTTAAGAAATTTACATTATATTTGGAACAGTTTTGCTTGAGAAAATATGATTTTTAGCTCAGATTTTTTTTATTGAATGAAAAAAATACAATTGAAAGAAAACCGTGTGTACGTGATTAATGCAATATCTAATGCAAACCTGCGCTTGCGCACAATTCCCCAACCTATGGGGTAATCACACGCAAGGGTAGTGTAATCAGTGGAGGTTCTACGAGCTATATAAACCCATTTTTAGAACGCAGCTCTAACTTAGTATCTATGGGTAACCGATTCATAGCTGAAGATGAAGATGTGATAGCTCTGGTTTGTGCTGAGAAGGATGGAAATAAATGTACGAATATTCTGTGGTGAACGATTTATTGAGGGGAAAATCTATATATATGACCCCATATATAAAATGAACATAAGAATATTTTCTCAGAAACGTGCAAGCCCGTCAAACAGCACTGCCATAAAAACATTAACTACTAACTTGTGTCTTTACCAAAGAGTTTTCATTGTCATTTGAGAAAGTGATATAAATCTTTTAGAGTTTTGAAGCACGAAAATCAAAAGTGTCCGCCTTCCTTGAGTGTCAACCAGGAGCCAAAACGTTCAGAGACTATTACAAAGGCATTAAAGCTTACTTAATCAATAAATGTACTTCAAGAAATGTCTCAAGAATTGATGTGGTATGGGATATGTACGTGCAAAACAGTTTGAAAGTTATTGAAAGTCAGAATCGAGGTAAAGGCATACGTCGTCAACTTCTTCCCGAACGGAAATTCTCGAGAGACTGGCCTTTCTGCTAAATGATTCTAACAAAAATAAGCTGTTCCAATTTCTTCCTAGGAGCCTCGTAAATGAGGTGACCAGTGTACATATTGTAACAAATGTTGGTAACACTATAGTGTCTTCAAAAAATGTATCAACATCACTTGCAGGAAAGATCAGTAGCCACATGGATGAAGCAGATGGCCACATCATATTGCACGCCAAAGATATGGTTCAGCATAACTCAAAGCAACTGATAGTTCGAGCTTCCGATACTGATGGCTTAGTGCTTTCTATTTCATACTTCTCTATGATGGAAGCAGTGGGATTGGATGAACTTTTACTTCTGAGTAGGAGCTAGAAGACGATATGTAGCTGTGCATAGTATTACAAAGGCACTTGGAGACAATAAAGCAGAAGCATTACGTGGGTTCCACGCATTTAGTGGCAGTGACACGGTTTCATAATTTTTTCGAGAGGAAAGAAAATAGTTTGGAATATGTTGACAACGCACCCAGCTGCTACAGATGCATTAAAAACACTTTTAAGGCCAGTTCATTCACTGTCTGCGGACGTCTTTACAAGTCTACAATGATTTACAGCCTACTCTATGACCCACATACTGCTAGTAATTGTGTTAATTAAACAAGAAAAGATCTATTTGCTAACAAGAACAAACTACTTGTGGAACTACCACCTTCTAGTGCAGATTTACATCAACATATTTTGAGAGCAGCGTATCAGGCAGGTCAAAAATGGGGTAATGCCTGCAACTCTGAAGCCAATCCGGAGTGTCCATCTTCATGGGGATGGAATTATAAAGATAGTAAATGGGAACCAGTGTGGTCCACGCTTCCTGAGGTTTGGAAAGAGCTAGTATTACTGAAACTCTGTGGGTGCAAAACAGGATCCAATAAACCACGATGTTCATGCTGTGGGGTCAGTGCCCCGTGCACACTTCATTGTAGATTATGTAAAGGTTAACAAGTGTCGTTTTTGTTGAGTGCACAAATCATTTGAGTCACTTAAACCAACACAATAAATGTTTAACATGTTATAAATGCAAGTTATGCAAATGATTATGTATATAACCTCTAATATTAGAATATTTAATTCAGCTGTTTTGGAGAACTACTTTTATGTTCCTCGTTTATTAAATAAAATGTTAATTTCCTTCTACAAATTTGTACTAGAATTTTAAATTTTCTTTTATTAAATAAGAATTTTTATTGAGTAAGATTTTCGTTTAAATTGAAACACTCTGTATTTAGATTTTAAGGCACTAAATACGTACATAATTTTAACTTTAAAATCATTTGATTTAATTGTAGGGGAACGTGGGGCAAAACGGAAAACGTAAGACACTTGCTTGTATAGATTGTTAACCAATAGTTCAATTGCAGCAATTCTTTTTGCGGTAGACAAATTGAACATTCAGTTACAATATTCAAGCAGAAGATCCTAGCAAAAAATATTTTGGAATTGTTTTTGTATAACTTATTCGAAAAATGACATTTTTCTCCATTATGCCCCACGCATGGGACATAATGGGGAATAGGATTGCTGTTAACGTTATTATACCCCTGGCCCATATTGTCCAGTATGTTGTACAATTACTAAAATACCAATACGACCCTGTTGTAATAACAATTGATTTACTATTAAACGACAGAATTGGAATCATGTGTAATAATTATTGACAATCGAAAGACAAAATACAAGAAACATTAAACTACTTGCAATTCCATATCTCGTTGTTTAACAATGTAAACAAGCAGGTTGTAAATTATTGAGTAATAATTAGAAAAAAACACATGTGAATTTGCAATACCGTTTTACCCTACGTTTCCGTACCCCGTTTTAAGCCACGTTAGCCTATAAAAGTCCTCAGCTCTAACAGTAAAATCTTTTTCTGTAAAAGCGTTACACAATAACCAATCTCGAGTATGAATTCTTATTTGAGATTGCATATTTTATTTCTAATTGTTCTTTACGCTAATCTGGTCTGCGTAATTATAAATGTTGGCGAACATATGTGTGTTCAAATTTCAAGGCTCAATAACATTCTGCTTATTTTGGGAAATATATAGATATTACACAAAATAAATTCAACAAATGAACAAATTTTCAAAATGATATTAAAATTCAGATTATTTATGATAAAATAACAGAAATAAAATCAATATTGAAATCCAAAAATAATTTAACATGATAATGCGCGACTACATACAAAGAAGTAAATGAAAATTCAAATATCAGAAAAATAACGCATTAATATAAGCATGTAGAAACAGAATGTTATCATAAATATGACACTCTTTTCATTTTAATATAAAATGCAATGTAAATTGTGCATAAACGCTTGCCTGGCATATGTGATAACCTTCATTGATTATACCCATTCCAATCTCCAATGTCTTGAACATGATACTAATATATCAGTTTATCCTAGAAGTAATATCGTATTTTTTGCACCGTTAGGAAAAGAACGACAACTTATGTGGAACACTACCGTCAGTCAGGAATGTCTCCATGTCTATCTAGCTATGCCCTAATATCCTTATGTAGAAGAATGCTGACAGCTGTTATTTCTTCTCTTAATTTAACAGGTAGGAAGAAATACGATTTTGCTGGGATCGTAATATTTTTCGTAATAAATATATATATGCTTACGCTTGTTGTCGTATCAAATTAATGACTGACTGCGAAATGTCATTTCTTCCGTTTCCTTGTAAAGACATTTCAGGGCGTTTGGCCTTTTTGTAAAGAGTAATGATGTTTTTGTCCATCAGAATTTTGCTTTGCAGTATTTTTAGGATGTCTTGGCCGAAAATAGGATTATAGTCGTTTTGATCTATTATCCTGAAGTAATGCGAATATGTTGTGTTTGCAACTCTAAAATCTATATATTTTAATTTGATCAATTTATTTGCGATTCCTTTAATATGTTCAGAAGGAATTAATTTACAATTTTTTGGTACCTGCCGTTTAGCCGAAAGAATAATGGATGAAGCCGCATCGATTATTACTGGTAGTGTATTGTCTTGCAGTTTGATCTATATCATGGATCTATTTTCTTCCGTATCATACGGAATTGTTTCCCTACGTTCCGTTGAAACTACTTGACTAGTATATATATATTGGTAATTGATACATCTTATGTAGATCCTTTATTTGCTTGCTTCCTTCCTTCCTTTGTACATAAAGGATGTGCTGATCCTTTGGACTTCTTATGAACCTTCACCTTCGTATCGGTTTGTGGGACAGGTCCTGTGGTCTTCTTCCGAGCATTCTCCATCTTTTTATTTGTATTCGCCCTTCTCTCTCTTTTGTAACATATGGCACAAACGGTGACTGTACCATTATTGTTTCCTGGCTTATTTCCATTATTATTGTTCCCCATTTTGTAGTTGCCATTTTTCTTGTTGTAGTACTTTTTACCATGTTGCTTATTATTTTTCTTGTTATATGGTTTCTGGTTGACGCTGTTCTTTACAACCATGAGAGATAATTCAGCCAAATATTGGGATAAATTATACATTGAATTTTGAGGATTTTGTACATTTTGGGTTGGTTGTGGTTTAGATTTTCACATCTAAAGGACTTATCAGGATCCATTAAGTCTTGAGGAGTCATCATGTCATTAAGAAAACTTCCCATAGGTTTGCTGTGGGGAACAATATCAATGATGGCAATATGAGCTTGGTTTTGGTCTCTAACTACAGGATTTATATCGGTAGGAGTTTGTAAGCCGAATAGTAAGGTGCTTGCTTATTTATAGCTTCCATCAAAGGATGTTGATCATTAGGATTTTTATTGATTGATTGTTGTTGTTGAGCAGGATGTAAATAACTAGGATTTCGACTAGATAAATGTTGATTGTTTGTAGGTTGGTTATGAAGAATTTGATTACTTTGAGGTTGAAAATTTGGTATTTGTTGGCTCAAAGTTGGGAAATTTTGGTTAATAGGATTTTGAATTATAGAATTTGTCATAGGTTGGTCTTGTTGACTACCGTCGGCCAATGCATATAATGCTTGTGTCTTTTCTACAAACTCTCTCTTTTTGAGTAATCCGGTAGACTTTTCTAATGCATAGAGACGTTTATGTAGATCCCTTACTGAAGTATGAGTTTCCAGAGCGATCTTCTTTAAAAATGCAATCCAAGACTGAGAAAATGAATTTTCCCCTCTTCACTAAGCTTCTGAGAGATTATGTCTAATGGCCCTTAGTTTCCTGATGAAGTATGTATCGATGGATTCATCCTGTCCTTGCTGCATTAAATTATTTTCCATCTCCGCTTTATAGTGTTGTATGTTACGTCTGCTGAGGCTAATTAATTCATCTTTCAACTGTTTACATGTCATCTATGTCTTTAAATTTTGTGGTTGCACTATCTTAAAAATACATTGGCAAGACTTGTTTCTTTTTATCGTCATCCCACGATTGCATTGTTGCCATGTGTTCCTATACGGATCCTCATTCATACGACCGGAAAACTTTGTCAACTGTGGTAAGTTAAATGATGTGTTAGTCGCCATAGTATCGCCTTCGCTAGATGTTTCGTATTAATTTCAGAATCTTGATTTCCTACCCTACTGCCTGATCTAATAGTTACTGGCATTAAATAATCTTTAATATATTTTCTTATCGGGGCAAATGATATTTTATAGTTCATGTCTAATAAATATCTTTTAGTAGCAACAAAAATAACTTGAACTTCCGTTTCAAGTTCCGAAATTTTCGCACTAATTACTGATATCTGGACCTGGCACTCTGTGGAACTTTTTATGTTACTGTTAACTAATAAATTTAATTAGTGGAAACGGCGCTATCACCACGTAATGTTCTGCTGTTTTCTGAGTAACGTTTTAGGTAGAGTTCAAGAGATACACGGAATCGTGGTTTTACCCATCACCAGTTTTATTACAAAAAATATATAAATCCAATAAGTTAATAAAACGAGCGTCCTGTACCAGGGTATTTACAAGTTTCGTTGGGTTAAAGCGTAACACTTTATGGCTTCTTCTTTTCGGGTGAAGTGCCTTGTAGAAGTGAGCTACGATAGGTGTCGCATCAGTCCGACAGCTAACTGTGTGTCAAGAATGTACCAGTCCGACAACTGTTTACAAGATTGAGTTAGGTACCACACCAATCCGACATCTAATTTTGTGTGCAGATTAAGGAATCGCGCACCAGTCCGACCGCTAACTGTGTGTGCTGGGTTAGAATGAGCACATCAGTCCGACAGCTAACTGTGTATGCAGGAGAAGGTAGAGGAGAGGGGCGACCACCCTGGCGAGTAATAAATTATAATGTTGCGCCATCGGTGTGGTCCTCCAAGTTCCTACTCTAATGATGGCGGCTCCGTCTGTTGATTTTTTTATAAACCTGGAGTTGTCGTCTGCTTGTTTGTGTTGCACTGTTTACTTACATTGCGTCACTTGTTTTACACATGTTTACTATTTGTAGTACTCATGTTACTACAAATCTTTCGCTGCGAATGTGAAACTCGTGCTCAAGCACGCGAAACATTACAATATTTTCTTTATTCATAAGTTAGCTTTGCTTGTACGAACGTTTTATTACGACGTATTTTCAGAGCAAAAACCATAGCCCATTGACTGTTTGCTGCAGAGGAAAATGAAAAAGATCACGCAATCGAGAACACTCGAGCACCTAATCTTCTTTGTGTGTGACAGAAGAGACGATCGTTGGAGACCAGAAACTTCTATTCAGCAACACACACACATTCACATTCCATTTTGAGTTGGCTCAGTTCACCTCTGTGCTCCCCAAAAGATGATGTCGTTAGCCAAGTTGGGAGAACAAGCACCAACTTGGTGAGGTGATTTTGTTAGTCCACTGTTCTATGCCAGTATATGAACTGTTTTATCCTTGCTCTTCTGTGGTGCTGCTAGTCAGAAGAGAACTTTCCTGATTTACGTGGGCAGGTAGACGGGAGTGCTCCTCCGGATAGAATTGCGAACACCGAAGAATACTAGCACAAATACATTACGTTTTTAGCCTCTGAAATGTAAAGAATGATTTTCGTTCTCTGCAACCGTAGCAACAGAAAAAGTAAAACACTCTGTCATGAACTTTGATTATTCTGTACACAGTCAATCTAAATGAAGAACAACTTTAATATGAAGAAACTGTGAAGTTAAATTAGTCAGTTCAACATTTTCCTTCAACTAAGTCAAATTATATTTTCCAGTTATTTTTTATATTTTTTTGTTTAAAAGTGAAACTTAATATCTTGCAGATCGGAGATCGCCTATATCTCTTTCTCCCACTTCATGTTCATCTTCATTGAATTACAGGACTTCATTGTCAAAAGAAGACAAGATAATAAGAAGAAAGAAGAAAATGGAATTAACATATTGGATAATCATTCGAACTTCAGTATAATATCGGTCCACCGGTCGCCCGCGTGTTCATCACTGAACTTTTCGTTAAGCCGATCCGCGCCAACTTCCTTCCCTTTGCCGCATTAAAACTCAGCAGTTGCACTCAGATAAAAGAATTATAATTTCATATAATGGTGGCTTATCTGTTTGAATAAAAAGTTAAAGGGCACATAAATTTTGTAATATTCTTATGTAATTGCAATTAACATTGTTACTTGTAAACTTTCTAAACTATTCTACTTCTATCTTTCCATTAAATTTAATGAAATGTCTTTTGTCATTTAACTCAGTATTTCATTCGGTCATATTTTGTTTGATAATTTGTGATGCTAATCTACTAACTTACAGGTGTAAGGTAGAGACAGAAAGAGCAAGGTAAAGCGATGAAAGGGTCCTAGCTTGTCTTTTATCCCTTCACCTTTTATTATAAAAATTACAAGTCCACTATTTTAATAAAGAGTCTCCCGTACAAAACTATATTGGCTTATGTTTGAGGTAGAGTATCTCAAATTACTTTCTCTGTAGTCTTCTTGTTACAGTCGATGTAGCCCAAGCAACGGTCTGTTGTATTGCAGGCGATGGCCCAAGTAGTTGGCAACTACCTGGCAGAGAAACAAAGTTTGAAAGCCCAATCCCGTATCAGATCTGGACTTAGGAGTTTTGCCTATCTCGTAGCAGATCAGGCGGTAGTAAGGAGTGGTCTGTCCAGTAGCAGATCAGACCAAGAAAGTTAAACATATCCCGTAGCAGATCAGGTCTAAGTGAGGAGGAGGAGTGGACGTGACTATCACTGGAAGCGGAATAGTACTTGCTGCTCTGTCTTGCCGTCTTTTATTCATTTCTGTTCTGCTGACTCTGCAGTCCTCCGATGTCTTCTGCTCCGTCGGCTGCCTTCGGTCGCTGTGGTCGGCTCCGTCCGTCTTCCAATGTTTACGAGTATGAGCATATGCTTTTACTCGCTAGCGTACTCCACTATTTACTACTGCTTGTTTGTAAACAAACAGCACGTGATTTACGAGTGCTGTGTTAGCACATGTGTTTATACACATTCTGCAGCTGATTGCTCGTGACTTTACAATATTGTAACAGTCAACTTTAAGCAGCATTGAAGCGGTTGCTTCAACATTGTATTCACGAAGATATATTTTTGAACTCATTTTCTTCCCAGCACGCTTTCATACATAAAAGAATGTGGTTGAGATTAAATTATCTACTTCATTTTATTAGACTTTGCAACTCTTCTGTCGCATAGTTCTGTAGATGGTTTTATGTAGAAAGTATTAGAAAGTGAAAGCCTGAAAAGTTAATTACATCAGGAACATCATTTTCCTAAATATGCCAAGTTATGATTAAAATATTTAACATTGGCATTTATTATCATTAATAAATACGGCATCGCCTTTAAACATCTACGTTAGCGCTGGTTCTAGCTCATGAATGGGAACATGCTTCATAGCTACTGTTCGAGAACTAGCCTGCAATCCAATTATTTGGGGAAAAATAAGACAATTATAAATTAATGTCCTGCCTGAGCCAACTGAAGAGTATTTATTTGCTTAAATCCAAGCACAACGAGCTTTGATATTGGGAAGAAAAAACTACATACTCAAAAGTTTGCATTTGCTTTCTTCCGATCGTTAAAGCATAATGACAATTAACCGTTGATGGCATCATCACCCTGTTCACTATGTTTACAGTGTATTCTGGGTCAGTCCTAGGAGCCAGAAGATAGATTAGACCACTTAGTCTCTGCTTTATTCCATCCTATTCACAGCATCTGATGAAAATCTAACCTTCATTTCCTCTTTGTGCTTGTCTTGTATTGTATCTGTACTGTCTTCACACAACAGTTGCAAGTTATTTTCGAGTTTGGCACAATTATGCAAATTTATTATGTTCTCAGGGTTTCGGCATTTTTAAGCGAGGATAATGACGATGATTCCATCTTGCGTGTAACCTTGTCTCATGAATGATGTGTCTATGAATATATCGATCCACAAATCTTTCCGAAACCCAAAATTATGCATCATGACACTTATCCTCAGTAGAACAAGGATATCCTTTCATGGACCTGAGGTGCACTAGGACGTAGTGAGGGTAGTTATTGCGCCCTGCGACGTAGAGAATTAAATCGAGGATCGTATACATGTGTACGTAAATGCCAGTCACCTTCTTTCTTTGCTTTAACTCTTTTAATCAGAAAACTTACTTTACGAGCAAAATCAACAAAGAGTTGAAATATTATATTGGCTTCCTAAAGTAAATGAAAAACATAAGATATATTCTGTATATTTAAATCACATAATACAATGCGTTGAGCAGTGACGTTATGTCTGGGGCAATCTTGAACTTCGGGTGTTGCCCAAAGATGATATAGTGTCAAAAGCCATTTTCATCTCAAATAGACTCTACTTCAAAGTTAACAATCAAAGTACTTAATACCAAAATTTTGGGTTTGTCTTCGACATTATCCAGTGATATAGCACAATGCGTTGAAGAGTGACATTATTCGTGTACTCGATCATGAATTGTGGGAGTTGCCCAAGGGTGACAGTGTGTCATCAGCCATTTTCATCTTAAATAGACTATTCTTCAAAGTTACTAACGATAACAAAAACTCAATACCAAACTTTGGATGCATTATATGATATTATTCAGTCATATGGCACAATCCATTGAATAGTGATGGTATCGGCGGACTCCATCTTGAATTGTGGGAGTTGCCCAAGGATGAGAAAAGAATCATCAGTCCTTTTCATCTTAAATAAACTCTATTTCAAAGTCACTAACGACAAAAAATACTTAATACAAAAAATTGGGAGTGTTATATAACATTATTCAGTCATATAGTACAGTGAATTGAATATTGATGGTATCGTCAGAAGCCATCTTGAATTGTGGGAGTTGTCTAAGAGTGACAAATGTTATCACCCATTTTTGTCTTAAATATACCCTACTTTAAAGTTGTCAACAATAAAAAAAACTTTATACAACAATTTTGGGTTCGGGCCAAAAAAAAATTGGCTACCGGACTATTAAACAAAGTTAACGAAGTCAGAGCCAGCTTGTTTCATGCGCGAACGAAATTAACTGAGAGTGAGTTTCCGAACGGCTAACTAAATGAACGAACTTCACGAAAGTGGTTTCCGAACGCTTCGTGAGAGAACCAGATTAACGCATTAAACTCGTTGGGAGTTTCTGAATGAGCCCATTGCTTCGTAGAAAACGTAAGGCCAATTGTGGATGGCTGCTTCTAGGCGGTATACCAGCAGATCAGTTATCATCCTCTGATCAGATGCGGAGAATATACAAAAAAACCGAAACCACGGACGTCGCATTGAGCTACCATGAGTATTCGGTCTCTCATGGCGTCATGTTGTCAACGGAAATAATAATATAGAAACGATATTTCGTAGTTGAACGGTGAAACGAACAGACTCTACTTCCAAAGATAGAAGTCGTACGAGGAACAACTTTTACAGAGATGAGTGACCATCTTACGGGACTCTAGACCAACATGGATACGCCCACCTGACGGTAAATCATGAGACGAATTTTGTTGATCCTGCTAGTGGTGACAATACTCATACAATAGAATGTCTATGGGGTCATCTTAAACAAATGTACGGAATATGATAGGGACAACACCCGTGATGGTGCCCCGTCACCTTGCTGAATTGTAGTGGCGTTCTATCAACAATGGGAACAAATTTCTGGTCATGTTGAGAGACATCAGGACTGTGTTTGTATAAAAAGTATGTATAGCTTTTTAGCTATCAGTGCTTCAATAGACAGATGCCAAACAGAATCGTTTTAACTGCATTTTTAAATGTGTTTAATGTTTGTTTCAATAAAAAGTATGGATAGCTATCAGTGTTGGTTTATACACGAAAATAATGACAATTGACAAAAGTGAGAAGGACTGCTTCAATAGATTGATGCCAAACAAGGTCGTTTGAACTGCATTTTTAACTTGTTTAATGTGTATAAAAGGAAGTACGCATAATTTATGTGTATTCCTTAATTTATTTATTTTAGTAAGGATAAGTTCACAGGTGGTAGGTCACCCGCTAGGAAAATACCAAAGTACTACGTAATATTACAAATATATAAATAAAGCACAGCCATATTCAATCCACTACTGGATGAGGCCTCTCCCCGAAGGGAGGAGTTGGTCTACTGCTCCCACGCTGACCAGACGGGTTGGGAGAGGAGAGCCGAAGCTCTCACTGTGATCGCCACTGTCTTTTATTCACAGCAGCTCCCCAATTGTTCTCACGATGCTGGGTCAGCACCGAAATATTTGAGCCCCCATCGGGAATCGAACCCGGGAGCGCTCGCACTGAAGTCGAGCGCGCTACCGACTAGGCTACGCAGGAGCTCTATTA
>JAGDQP010022728.1:0-30056 GCA_022664845.1 Lepisma saccharinum | reverse complement strand
CGGCGCTTCGGTCGGCCAATTTTTTACCATCAAGAGAGTTTTGCAGAGACCGAAACAAATGGTAGTTAGACGGTGCAAGGTCCGGGCTATACGGTGGATGCATCAAAACTTCCCAACCAAGTCCCGTCAATTTGTTCCGAGTCATCAAAGATGTGTGTGGCCGCGCATTGTCATGATGGAACACAACTCCCTTTCTGTTGGCCAATTCTGGTAGATTTTTCTGGATTGCTTCGTTCAGACGGTCGAGTTGTGCACAGTACGTCCATTATGAGCTGCTGCAACCAGACGAAATCATCAATTCGGTCCTGTACTGTGCACAACTCAACCGTTACGCGCTCAACATTAAAAACGCGCGTAATGTTTTGAAACTATACTGCGAGAAAATTAGATTTAATTTTCTCCTTGTATTGTTACTATAGAATGATTTAAATAATGCAGGGTGTTGCAAAATAGCACCGACAAAATCACTTCAGGGGATTCCTGCCACCAAAATAACAAGAAAAGTATGGGCCATCAACGGTGAACAAATGCTAGATTCAGACACTATAGACTACCGAATGTGTTGGAAAATGAACTCTAGAGCTTCATATTTCCAATACTATTATTTGTAGAGCTGAGGTGCATGATACCCTGAATGACTTCAAACCTTCTCTATCCAAATATTCATATTCCAGCCATTGAAATGCGTGTAATTTACTGCAGTTTGTTATGCGACCACGCTATAAAAATTCTTTCCGCAACGGAAATCTTTTTTAAATATCGACTTGCCGTAAATGAAATATTGTTACTTGATGAAAAGTAGTCCCATTCACGCTGATTTTCAACCACATTTACTTTAGAGAATTTCTAGGAACCCCTACTTCTTTTAAAGAATCTCTTGCACACCCATTGTACTGTTTTGGAATAATCATTTTTGAATGAAGCAGGTTTGAAGTCATTCTGAGTACAATGTCCCCTCAGTTACTGTTCATGATATTACAAATATCAAGCTCGACTACGGTTTCGGCAGCCTATAGCGTGAAAAACAGCATTTTTGCTCCCTTGGTGGTATACTTTTTCTTATTTTAATGTCAGGAATTTCGTGAGGTAATTTTGTTGGTGCTATTGTAACACCCTGCATACGTAATTTACTAGGGTTTACTCTGTTGTAAATTTAATAACAAATTGCCTCCTTTTCTAAATGTTAAGTATTAAGTGTTCTAGAATTTTTCTACTTTTCTCCTCCTCTTACTTCTGCTTCTTCTTATTATTATTATTAATTCTGCTATTAATGCCAATATTTCTAATAATAATTGTGAAACAATAAGAGTTATTTCCTTTCTTTTGATTTGAAATAAAAAAATATTAATAGGCAACAAAGCTTTTTCTCAGTTTACAAATTAGTTTGTTCTTCTGTTATATACTTAAAAAAACAAAAATAATCCATTTTAATTAAATAATTATTTTTTTTTCTGAATGTTGCGTGAAAGTAAGAAAGCTTTAATATAGCATAACCCTGCAATGAGTTCCTTTTATCCGCACCAGGCAGTAGAATGTTACTAAACCGCACTGTCACCTGCCGTTAGTTTCGAAAACTTGTTCAGCAACGAACAGAAAATTGCGAATTAGCAAGATTACAGATAAAACTATTATCTTTAGTAATAAAATAATTCGTTTTGTATGTAATTTAATTTAGCTGTGAGTGTCTTGTAGCAATATTTCTATATAGCTAATGGTGCTGTTAAAACAGACACACTGCTCACCATTAAAAATGCAACACCAAAAAGGAGAAAAGATAGAAGCCCGCAAATTTGGCACCGGACCCACGCGACGTGGTGATGCAAAACGCGAACGTCGCCTAGCCTAATGCCACGGTACCGCCAGATAAGGAAGCGGCCATCATTATGGTGCAGACAGAAGCGGGATTCGTCTGAATCGAGGATGTCCTGCCATTAGGCTCTCCATGCGCGGAGTTGGCAACACCAGTGTATTCTTGCATACCCGTTCTGTGCTCAGTGGAAGTCGCAGCAATAGGCACCATGCAAATATGACCTGTTCTTCCAAACGACGTACAACTCTTCGTGCGAACACTGGGCGCTGTGCAGCATCCGCCAGTGCGTGCGCCAGTTTTCGGGATGTTGCTGCTCGATCCGCCAGAGCCGTACACACAAGTCGTCTGTCCTCGCGACCCGCGATATGGTGCAATTGTTGGGATCCGGCACTTCGCTGCGTAGTATCTTCGTGAACCCATCGAGTCTATTTGCGCTTCAATATGGACGCAGTGCTTCTAATATGGGCACCAATATCGTGGAAGGATAAACTTCACTCTCCATATGCTACAGTCCTTCGCCGATCTAAGGTGGAGATCTGCTGGCAGGGTTGCCATGTTCGATAACGAGGCACCTTTCGACCACACACGTGACACCAAGAGTTGTATACTACTGCTTTGTGGTTCTCTGGCCTGGCTCCGATTGATGTTCCTAGATGGCATACCCGGCGCCTCTTATAGGTCACGGAGCTGTCGTGCTAATCAGTTGTTTATCTTTCCACGCTCTACATATTTTGCATTGATCCGATATCTCCTTGATGTTGCATTTTTAATGGCCAGCATTGTATATTACTAGATACGATTAATAATAATTTTGTTTCAGATTTTTTTTCTAGTAACTACAAATACTAAATGCGTTCTATACATGCTTTTTGATATGTAATTTCGTCAGAGAAAATACAGTTTCATGTGATTTATATATTTTATGATATTGTTCTAGGATGTGTCGAACCTCCGGGCAATTACGGACCCTGCAGCTGCTCAGGCGCAATATTTCTACCTGGATTTAAACATACGAGATAAGAACGTTCTGCATATCAAGAAAATACGTCCGTTGTGCTATCGTGTGCGAGTGTAATTTCTCAGAAGAATAACTTAAACAGTTTCATACATAAGCTAAATAGACAAACAAACATTTGCAGTTTTAGTGAATTCAACAATTTTTCTGACTTTACAGTCCTTTATTTCTGGACTGTGGATTCTTGTTCATTTTTTAAATGATGGAAAGTAAAGCATTAAATTTTAAAAGAAACTTAGTGGCCATTATTATTATTGTTTTAATATACTTTAATATAATATATAGTTAATTTTTCCAAACTTTTAAAACATTAAGAAAGAAAATATTAATAATTTGGAGTGTAGGCAATTTAAAATGAATTTTCGATATAGATAACAATTATTTCTTGCAGGTATTCTCATGTTTTATTTGTAGGCTAACTGCCTATGGCTATCCTCGAAGGAAACACGACCGTGAAAGAGAATTAGTTCGGACACGCCTAAAGATACCATCCCGACATTCATCTGGGACATTAAAATCCTGAAAGAATTCAGTCGAATTGTTCAGCTCAGAGCAGAGCCCAGGATCGCAAATTACAGGTCAAGAAATACAACGTAGCGTGTTTCTCTTATACCCAGCATATGGTGAGTGTCGTCGTTTTTAATATATTTCTTATCAGTCATTCCGAAAGTATATACTTACTATCTGCGTAAGATTTCCGGTTGAAGTTAAAGTTCAGGCGTGTAACATGAAAACCATTTATATCCACTTCAGGAATATTTTACAAAAAAAAAAAAAAAAAAGTTTCGGAGCCGTTCAAACACGGATAAATGGAGTTTTAATTCGAAATCTCTTAGCCATAGATAAAAAAGTTTTATTTTTCGATGAAAAATATTTTTAGAAAAAAGGTGGGTGAATTTTGATAATACGCGCCGTCGCTAAAGATATTAGGTGCCATTCAGATATTACGTCAGCACATTTGGTCAATTTAGACTCCCCTCTCCTTAGTAAGTAACATTAAATAGATGTACTATCCCTAATATATAGACATCCAGCAAAAATAAGCAAAGCTTGAATCCCCTCCTCCCGAATGCTGATATTTCAACAACTCTTGACGTGAAAATATGTATATGCTTTAAATACATATTTAACTGCACTGCGTAGTCTCAAAATTCGATAATTATAGTAAAAAATAAATAACGGATTTTGATACTCTGCGTCACAATTAAATATGTAATTGAATAATTTACATATTTTGTGTCAGGTGTCGTTCAAATATTATGTCAGCATCCGGTAGCAAAGAGACTCAAGGTTTTTATACTTCTGCTGGGGGTCTATATATTAGGATAGGGTATCTATTTAATGTTGCTTACTAAGAGGGAAGTGGTCTAAATTGACCAAAAACGTGCTGATTTAATATCTTAATGACACGTAATATTGTGTAAGAAAGTGCTCATAAAATGTTCCAAAAGTGCTTGGAAGTGAATAAAGTGTTCTGAAAGTAGTAGAAACTAGTTTCCAAAACACACTTTTGGAACACATTAAAATTGAGGGCTCTTTCTTTGCACTTTTGAGCACTTTTGTAGCACTATTAAGGAAACACTTTTGTTCAGTTTTAAAACACTTTTGAACACCTTTGAGACGCTTTAATAGCACTTTATTTCACTTTTGGACACTATTAAAGTGTTCGAAAGTGAGCTAAAGTCGTTTCCAGAAAGTGCTCAAAGGTGTTCAAAAAAGTGTTAAAAAAGTGTTTTTTTTTTACAGTGTAAAAATGTTAAATTTACATGTTTGATATAATCTTTCAACTTGCGTGGATTGTTCTAAAAAGTTAAATTTAACATATTTCGAGTAATGGATATGCGATGTGAGATTAAAAGAGTGAAAAGTACCTGAGACTATTTAGCTTCTTTCATTAACCGCTAACACATAGAGTGAACGAAATCCGTTATGTAAATTGCACATATTGTTGTAAATAAATAAAAAAAAATGTTCGTCTTCTCTATAACATCCGTTTGTTTTAGGAAAAATAACCAAGAACGTTCGTTTTTTCCTAAATTTCGTTTTTATATTAAAACAGCAAAATGTAATGAATAGAGTGATTTGAACATAATATAGAAATCTAACATTTCTTTAACTAATCCGTTATCGTCTACTCGTCATTTTGTGTCGGGGATTTTTGTAGCAAAATGCGTGTCAATCGTAACACGAAGTGACGTCATTAGTATCCCTCTATATGCTACCATGTTTTCGCGTGTTGATCAAAACTAATACGTATTTAACAAAATAATAACTAGGCATAATTTGTCGTAAAAATGTTTGAATTAGGAATGGCCACAATTTTTCGAAAGAAAGATTAAAAAAAAACGAAAAGGACGATGCAATTTTTTATGATAAACGATATTTTTTTTTTCGAAAAACTAAAATCCAAAGAAATTTCGAGAAACGACTTTCTCTTTCAAAAACGAAAAACGGAAAATTTCTCGAAAAATGAATGTTTTCGAAAGACGAAATATATGTTTTTTTTCGAAAATCGAATAATGAAAAATTGAAAAAAAAATCGAAAGAAGTAAAATGACGTTTCTAAGACGGAAATTGAAAAAAAAATACAAAAAAAAAACTATAAATTGTTCAAAATATAAACA
Organism: Lepisma saccharinum; assembly: GCA_022664845.1. Lineage (NCBI taxonomy): Eukaryota > Metazoa > Arthropoda > Insecta > Zygentoma > Lepismatidae > Lepisma > Lepisma saccharinum. The sequence continues at coordinate 24,607 of JAGDQP010022728.1, read as the reverse complement.
ATCGAAAGACGAAAAAGGAAAAGAACTTTTGATGAAACAACCACGAAAAAAATATTTATTTTAATACAGTATTTTAATGTAACTCACGGTACTTTGATGTAACTAATGTTTCTCCGTAGTTATAGATATAAAATTATTTCTAGTTCTATGTAGGCTGAAGCTGCATGTCAGCAGTTTTTGCTTATTTAACTGTCAGTCGCAGTAGCAGCATTGGGTATTAATTAATGTTATATTTTTCTTATACAAGTGCTGCTTTAAGAAATATGAAAGAAGGATTGAACTTAGGGAAAGTCCCGAACTACGTTCAATACGTACGTACATTGTTTACGGCGTAAGATAATTCGGGTATTCCCCGAAATCTGTTTGTCTGAATGTAATTGTGAACTCGGTTTCGTGAAACCTACATCGTTGGCTGGTGTTATATTAAAGCAAAGGGCTATGGAGTGAATATTCGTCATGTTCTACATGTGAAGTAGTGTAAGTAGCGAAAACTGCTGTACTGTAACACACAATTCGTTGAACAGGGTTCATGTTTATTTCATGCAACGTATCAGAGAATGTACTGCAATGGAAGACTAATATGTCGAACACGTCCTGTAAGCAGCGTTACTATGGAGCCTTCAAGTTTATGTTGAACAAGTGCTATCGATGGTATTTTGCCGCTACGTCGTATCTCGAAAACTGATACTTTACAAAACAGAGAAATTTCTAACATTCATGTGCACTAATATGTGGCGGCGCTGATTCGTTTAACGCTCATATATCAGGTTTTGTTGCACTTATTGACATAAGGATCATTGCAACATGTAGATAGACCGAATGTTTCTACACACATTCATGCGAAAAACCGACAATCGTATTTATTTAGATACAATACAGCTGAAAAATACCTTGACTATTGTTGTCAAGACACGGTAATAACTTTTTAATGGTAAAATATATCGTCAAACATTTTTCTCCATTCTGTTTCTTTGAAAATTCTAGCCCAGATTTATGTAACATATAACACTGTTATCATTTGTTTTAGTTGAACCCAATATGGCGGGTAGTGTTGACGATCATCCTGACAAATTACCCTCCGCCCATATTGGATACTTACTTCATGAAAGAAAACTCCAGTCCCTTATCGTTTGCAAGATAAATGGCCCGTTTCAGATCTATGGGTTTTCTCTCTCTCTCTCTCTCTCGTGTGTATGTGTGTGTGTGTGTGAGAGAGAGAGAGAGACTTTACCTTCTCAAGAAAACTGGCACAACTGGAAAAAGTGAAATTTTGCAAGAGCAGAATAAAAATGACATTTTACTTGAGAAACTCCTTTTAAAATCCGTTAGTAGGAGAGATGATACATCATCTATCTAGCGGCCACCGATGTAGATTGACCTGTGGCCTTCTTTCCTAAGAAATTCATAGAAGTAAAGGTCGGTTGAAATAAACATTAATGACACTACGTTCCAGCAAGTAACAATAACTCATTTGCATGAAGTCGATATCTCAGATGGGCGTAAGCCACAGTGCTGTTACCGCCCATTCAATTAATTTTATCTTATCTTATAGATATCTCAGATTTCCTTTGAGGGCCGAGTTTTTGAAACAAAAAAATATATGAGGCTGTATAACTAACAGGAGTACATAATTACACTTCAGCAAACGTTTGTTGTACTTTTAAACAGTAAAATAGAATGGCTCGCCTAGTTAGATGTCAGTGATTAATTTTATTATCTCTAAAGTCGTTTTATCCGTGCTTATTTCGATCCACATATACTCCAGAGAAGGTCTTGGAATACCATACTTTCTTTGGGGAATCCAATACGCATCCATTGAATAGTTTTGGACTAGGCATTTTCGGACAATAACAGGGTTGAAATATTTTAGGGTGCCATGCCGCCTCAGTTCTACCGTTAATAGAATTTTAAATATCAAGTTGTAGAATTCTTATTCCAACATATTCGCAGCAGCCTATAGCGCCGAAGCTATGTATTTGTGCACCCTCAATGGTCAATACATTTTGTCTTACTTCCATGTCAGGAACCTCGTGAGGTAGGTTTGTTATGAAACACCCTGTATATATACAATGACCCAACACTCCGAAACTAAGCGGAATTCGACGGAATAGAAGGAAACCTCTCTTTTTTTTTATTTGGGTAAGCACGTTTCGTCTGAAAGTTCTGACAATGAATTTTGACACTCCTACGGAAGCAATCTTTCATTTAGTGATTTAATATTATCAGTAGTCTCGAATATTAGACTCCAGTGGGTTAGAAGCTTGAACAGGATGAACGTTTTCTAAGGAGGCAGAGTGGCATGTTGGCAGCGGGAAGTACTGTGGTAGTAGACGAGTTTCCAAGTAGAGCAGGCACACCGTGCTGTGGGGGCTATCTCGGCTGAGACGGAGGAATGAAACGGATGGATGGGTGCTTTTGGGTGATGGCAGTTAGAGCGGACTCGTTGTGAAGAAGAAATGAGAGGAGAGAAAGCAGACTGTGGAGCGCGCATGTGCGGTCTGGCTCTGAAACGCCTGCAGAAAATTTCTTCCGTAGCGCTCAGTTGATCCTGTCGCCGTGTCGCGTGTGACATAGCGAACGATCGTGATCTCTTCCGTTGGCCGACAGTTCTTCCGAGAAAGAAAGTGTTTATTCTATTTGTTCCCCTTTAAGGAAAAAAATAAAAGAAATATAAAAAAAGAGAAGTGTACTTCGTGAAAGGAGGATCCGTTATCCTTCAAACATTTTAATTATATGGTCAGTGATTAAAAGAAAGATACATTTTACAATAATAAATATATGTAAACATACCTTGAGTAATTATCGATATACAATTACAATAGTGTTGAAAAGGTAGTTTCATTCTTTCCATATGTGACTAACATTCATGGAAGAAGTGTTAAGTGTCAATGGTTATATATTACGTTCAATATTGATACTTCATTACAAAACCTTCGCCTAGCGTTTATTTTGTGTTTTAAAAAGAAGGAAAGTGAACGCTTTGTTTCCTGTTCTCGTAGACAGCAAGTTTTTCTCGCTCTTTCCTTCTTCCTTCGAAGTCGTGAACGCTTAATGCTGTAGTCAAATCTATAATATACTGTCAATAATTATGTAATAGGTTCTAAGGCGTTAATTTGAGCAATTCGTGACGTCACGTGGTCCTAATCGTACTGGATCTTCAATATCTTCTGTTGTTTAAGTTTGAACAAAGCTCTCTTTCAGTTTCTCTGTATTTATCTTCACTCCTTCACTACTCTCTGTGGCTGCCTTTTTATGTCTCTCTTTCTCAAACCTTTACAATCTTCGTCCATCAAATTGGTGGTATTTCCCTTCGATAAAGTACAAAAAAAATCAAATCAACATTCACTCCTGCTTCTCTCGCTGGAGTTATCAAACTGGATGCTGGGTGCTGTAATATAATATAGGATTACTTTGAACTGTTTCGTCAGTACGCACTCACAAATAGATATATACTGTCTCATACACATACGCCTTGTAAAACGAATAAATGTTTCAGTACGTAGTTGTTATAATACCTTGCTGAATCTAACACAAGTACTTAGTAAAAAATTGTTGCTTCCGATAAACTGATATTATTTGTCTTGTTTATAGTCACCAACCAGAAAAGACTTACTGAACTATGTTTTATAAATTATCGTGGTATGTCCGTTCAGAAAAAACATATATCGGAATACATGAATATACTCTTTAAATATGAATATTGTTTACGTAACATAATAGTTCTTACCTTGTAGTATTAAGATACAACGATGTTATTATTAGTTACTTCAAAATAACAATTACTTTACCTTCGAGTGTATTATTTTCGATATTAAAAAGTGCAATGTTCTAATGCCAAGTGAATGTGTAATATTTCTAATATTTCCTGGATTTTGGATCGAAACATTCAACTAACCAAAACATGAATCATGTCGTGTGTTTGTTCTAAAGTGAGCAAAAGTGAGCATCTTTAACATACCTGAAGTGGAGTATTGTGCATAGTGATTGTATTATGAAGTGATTGATTCTCAAGTGCGTACCTTCTCTGGAAGTGCGTTAAGTGTAAGTGACAAAAGCGAATATATGTAGTGCTATGTTAAATGTTCTTCTTTGTCATATTACAACAATGCTATTTAGACAACGTATGTGGCTTGAATAAAAGTTGAGTTGTGATCATTATAACATAGTGTACGTTCTACGAGTATAATTTGTTTAATCCATTAAATAAATTAATCGGAGACAACCACACGTATATAGTTCTCACAGTTACAATGAACATGTTCTTACAATATACATTAATGCAAACAAAACTTCGGTCTTAAATTATTAATTGCATAACAAATCACGCGGACCTCTTTCATCGCGTAAAATAAGTAGTAAAAATATCATGTATAACCGAATGTATTGTATGACAATGCGACGAAAAAGTGTTACCGTGGTTACCGTATTTTTGTTATTTAGGCTTGTTCTGAAATAGTGTCTTGGATTTGTTAGTAAAAGATACGAAGAAAATGAGTGACAAATTAAGAGTTTGTGCATTACATCATAACGTCTGGATTTTGTGTTTCGTTCTCATGTCATTACAAGGTAAGATTTTAATATTTAATTCTTTCCTTGATAACTTGCAAACTTGAGTTGAATGTTATTTCCTTGCTTGTATTTTTTTTTCTGTATATTAATTATAACAATATCCTGAGGAAAAGATAATCCAAATTCAACAAATCAGGGTTGAATTTGAATTTAATTCTTAAACCTTTTAGGCAACTTTTGCTCAGGCTGTTTAAAAAAATACGTATTGTATCCAGGCTTCAATATTATAATAACTTTCTTTTGGGTAAGAAATTGCCGTCTGTCTTAAACTAAAATACATCAATTCAGAACGAGGTAATTATAGGAAAGTCATTTTGCTGCGATTCTTTTTTGACGCTACTTACACAATGTGAAATGCTTACAGGAATTTCCTCAAAGGTATTAACGGATATATAATATTCTGCACATGCAATTTCTTTATTTGAGATGCGACATCAGGGATACGTACGACTAAGTAAAGTTCTTTCATTCACTTTTAACTTTAAATAACGTAATGGAGCTACCATGCTGATATCTTCCTATTTTGAGATTGTAGTTTGGTCATACGATGTAGTGGCTTGTATTATGATAAATTCAAAACCAACTAAATTACGTCGGTCATGTTTATAAACATTAACAATTTTTTACAAGAGGTTTGATAATTCTGTAAAAATGTGGCAAAAAACAGTTGTCAATTTTCCTTTCCAAACATGATCTCTATTAAACATAACGTATTTATTTATTCTCGAATTTACAGAGCTTCATACTTCAGTGGTTAACATAAGGGACTATTTATGAGCAAGGCTGAAGCATGCATGTTAAATCCACTCTGCCATCGATCCTGGCAAAGACTTTACGGGGATTTGACTCAGTTTCTTCTGGTGAATACTCAGGCCTATACTAAGGAAATACCCAACATATTAAAATCCTGCCCCACAAAAGTGCTCGATAAGTTACCCGATACTTTATATGTCACGAGCTTAGGCTCAATCTGCCTGCAGTCATTTGTTAAAATTTAGAACCGAACTTCCACCCTTGCCTTATAACTATAACTGGTTGTGTCCGAGATGAAGGACATGCAACGACCTGAACCGGCATTCACAAGCAGAAGGGCCCTTTCCCCAACATGTTCGACAGAGCGTCGGATGGTTTCGGGCACTCTGCAGGTAAGGTTCTCTTGACTTCATATATCGAGGGTGGCATGTGAAGAAACTTTGCCCTTTGAGGAAACTTAACCAAGAGTGTTAACTTGTCTGCAGCGATGCGAATCGCCAACATGTTATTCAGTTTACTTTAGTGGGTTGAAATGTAGTGTGTAAATATGATTTGCCATAAAATATCGCCGTTAAAGAGTCGAACTGATGTAACTATATTTCCACAAGCTTTACATTTCAGCTCATATCTTCCTAAGTATTTTTTTTTATGTTAATGAAACTTGAAATTAAATTAGATAAGACATAAACTTTAGATCAAGTCATTAACAGATAAAATTTATTTGGATGATGCGAGATGAAATGTAAAAGTTGTGAATATTCAGTTGTGAGAAAAGCAATTGAAGAGTTTTCTTTCATATTTAATATTAAACAATTATTATATCACTTATTACATCTACAAATACTTTTGATACTCAACAAATATTATCGATAATAAGCAGTAAGTATGCAAATACTGTCTAGTTGAGACTGAGGAAAATGTAATGAGAAGTAAAGTGTAGATAAAAATTAACGTCTCTTTGATTTCTTCTCACATGTGACGAACCGAAGAAGATTAGTTTCGAGTTATTAAAATATTATTGTTTTTCATTTTCTTTTCCTAATCTAATCACCACTTTACTTATTTCGAAATAAAATGTATAATATAATTTAACCTTGAGGAATTAAATTTGAAGAATGTGAAATTAAAAAAAAAAATTATGAATGCAGTTGATATCGAAATATTGTATTGTATGTTGTATTCCAAACGTTTTCATTTTAACTCCTAGACTTTTCTTTGTCCCGAATCCGGAGAAGTGTTTAAGAATCAGACGTGTGACAATATACAGTAAGTTCTTAGTTATCAGTCTATTTACAATATAATTGAATAAATAATAGATTTTATTTTGTCTGGGCCTTACATGGAATTGCCTCAATTCATAGTATTCCCGTCTCTTAGCGAGTAGCATTTCTTTAATTGGATTATGAAAAGTTTTAGAAATCACTTAGAGAATATGACAAAAGTGATCAGAATTAGACACTGCACCGTATATTTAATAATATTTATTTATGGAATTTCATTAGGCACGGTATTCTATTCTGCTGAGTTCGTTCAGTTCTTGGTTTTAACATAATCACCGTTGCAGGAAATAATACCAATGAACAGAGATTAATGTCTTGCCAATCCAGAACCAAACCAACCTCTTTTATTCATTAATTGTAATTAAGGTTGAAAGAAGGAAAGAGATGTAACTAACGTTTAGAAATTAAAATAAATGAATTTTATCATTTTATATAACATGACTGATGACAAGAAAAAGGAAATATCCATAAACATCCAATGTGTCCTTTTGCGAAATATAAATGTTTGTGACATATATTTCAAGTTGTTTATAAAGGATGAGCTCAAATTTTATATTTAATGACACTTGCCCAAGTTTCCTTCTAGACCCTCAATTGCCGTCCTATTCGAGGTCACAAGAACCAAATTTAGCAATAGTGTTGCATCCGAATGTTCTGAGTTTGAATCAAAGTTTTTCGTGTGAGTGTGCAGATTATTAGTATACGAAAATTGTCATTAATGTTGCCCTCCCCCGCCACATTAATTTTCCTTCACCGTACCTCGATTAATAGACTTCCCGAGGTGACTCAAAGTTTGGCATAATTGTTAAAAAAACGGACAAACGGGAATGTTTATAGAAAAAATGGACAAACGGGAAACCAAATACCGCGTTCTGACCGAAAGAACAGTGGTGTGTTTAGAAGACAAAAATATACTTTTGAAACCGAACTGAAAGAAACGATTTCAGTAATTTAAAGAAAAAAATAAACCGAGAATGAGCCATTTTATGTACCTTACGGAGCTAATACACGTGATTGTCCTTAACGTTCTGACACTGTAACAGAGAAGGAAACAGTTCAACAATTGTTGTGTTTTAGTTCTAGGTACTATTCTAACATTTGTTTAGTTCCCCTGATGTGAGTGAAAGCAAGAAGAACTTGAGTAAATATGGACTGTTTAATGAGAATTTGAACCTATGTCTTCTTTCTCTGTGGCTAACTTTAGGTACTGACTTGACCACTAGACATTATAATTGTAATAAATGAAATATGTTACACGCTTCTTCCACCTAAACTCTTAAAAATGAGTGTCGAGGGAGGAAAACAAGCGATACAAAACATTCTTGAAATGCTGGATAACATTTCTTGATATCTTATGTAGACGATCACATTGCAATGGAGTTTTCAAAGAAAGCGGGGGTTATGTACAGGGGTTGGACAAAAAAATCTAAAAACACGTCATACAGGACACGTAAGTGTGGTCCGCCACTGTACACCAGGTGTTGCGGTTGCCGATCGTGTTTTGTTTTCAATGTGTCATGTGGACCTTCCTCTTCCGTCAGCAGAACCCAGTTCACCTGTGAGTGTCGTGGTGTGCAAGTGGTGCGGTAAAATGGGCGACCTGACAGACTTCCAAAGAGGCATGATCGTTGGTGCCCGTCTGGTTGGAGCTTCAGTGACAACAGTGGCGACCATTGTTGGGGTATCGACAGGCACTGTGCCCAATGTCACGAGGGCATACACAATGCATGGGCAAACAACGTCTGCAAAGCACAACAGTGGTCGAAAGATAATCCTGTCCGATAGGGACAGGAGGGCATTAAAACGGATTGTAGCAGCTAAAAAGCAGACCACTGCAATGAAAATTACGTCTGGACTCAATTCCGGCCTACAGAACCCGGCTTCATCAAACACAGTGCGACGGGAACTTCATAAAATGAAAATTCATGGCAGGGCCGCGATCGCCAAACCTCTGGTCAGAGCAGTAAATGCGAAGCGGCGTATCCAGTGGTGCAAGGACCACAAGGAGTGGACGCTTGATCAGTGGAAACACGTAATATATTCCGATGAATCGACCTACACCTTGTTTCCAACAACCGGTCGTGTTTACGTATGGAGAACACCGTCGCAGGCCTATGATCCAGACTGTCTCCGCCCAACGGTAAAGCATGGTGGTGGTTCTGTTACGGTATGGGCAGTGATATCGTGGTTTTCTGCAGGTCCCATCATAGCCCTGCATGGAATGATGAATGCTAAGGCATATGAGGCCATTTTGGGGGACCAGGTTCTACCCATGGCCCACACATTGTTCCCGGATGGTGATGCTACCATTCTACCAAGATGATTTGGCACCCCGTCACGCTGCAAAAACGGTGCAATCATGGTTTGAGGAGCATGACCAGGAGCTATCACACCTCCCCTGGGTCCCACAATCACCAGATCTGAACATCATTGAGCCATTGTGGTCTGTGTTAGAAAGGCATGTTCGGTCTCGTTACCCTCCATCATCATCCCTTAAGGAACTGGAGCATTTTTTGGAGGAAGAATGGTACAACATTCCACACACCACGATTCAGGAGCTGTATACGTCCATTCCGCGTCGGATCCAAGCTGTTTTGGACACAAAAGGAGACCCCACACCATACTAGGTATGATTTTCACACTTTTTCAAACGTTTTAGATGTTGTTGTCCAACCGCTGTATGTTTCCTTTAAAAAAAAAACATAACTATTAAAATAATTTGCATTCACATATTAAGTGAAACTTGGGGGATCAAGATAATTTATAGCTATAAATTGAAGAGAAACGACCACAAAGATTGCATGCTTTGATCAGATTGGAGATATTTCAATTATTCCCTTTTCATGCCTGTTATCTTCCCTGCACAGAATTAATATTAAACGTCTAGCACGTTTGTTTCTCATTACAAGCAACAGTTGCTATCATGAAAGATAAGTGCATTTCCTGACAAACTTCCTTTGCATAATTTAGTTCCTTATAAAGCGTTTGTTTCTACCTGAAGCCATATAACAAAGAGTGAGAGAAATGTTAAGTAGAGAGAGAGCCGAAACAATATGTTTTTATGTTCTTTAGTACTACCGATAAAAAACAAACTTCCCTTTAAAGAGCAAGTGAGTTCGGTTCACGTTTAAAGTTCCTTTTAGGAAGAGGAAAACTTGTCGGCCGTACTGTCTGAAGAAGTAACAGCCTCCTTACATAATCTTTGTTTAAGCTTGGAGTTTTCTTTTGCAAATTGGACAACTCGCTTCATGAAAGGGACATCTCAAATTTTATTAAAGTTCAGGTAGGAGAACAGAAAAGGTTTTCGCCGTTTACATATGAATAAACTGCAATATCGAACAACGTAAAATGTGTTTTCAATACGTTTTCTTTATTATAGGTAATTCATTTTATTAGGTCGCCTATGTTGCTAGTGTTCTGTTTGTACATTTGTTAAACATTTTCTTTAGTATATCTGCACACAATCACAAATGGGTAATAATACAGATTGAACACTTCAAACCTACATCACAATACATCTTGGAAAGCCGGCTTTTGGGCCTATCAAACCTTTTAAAGGCTTAATAAAATACTACACAAGGATCAACTCCCGTAACAGGCGTAAGCCATAGTGCTGTTACCGCCGAGAAACTCATCTTATCTATCTCACAAGAATCAACTACACTAATGTATATGCTTATAATGCTTCTTCCAGCTCCTTAATAGAATTATAGTGATTCTTTTCTCGAGCAATAGTTTCTTTTTTTAACCTTTTTTACGCTCCTTCAGAAAATTATAAGTTTTTCGCAATAGAAAATAAACTAATTTGCTGTACAGGTCCGGCCTTTCGAGACGAACGTTTTCCAAGAATTGTGTTCCTTGGAACACTTTTCGTCCTATCACTGCTGAAAAAGGGCATTGCGGATAAAGAATAACTATGGGTGTGTGAATTCCGGGTTCTATAAAAACATAAGGTCTACACCATTTTCTTCACGAGAATCGGATTGCTTTTCTTCCCAAGAGCGTGTTGATCCTGATTCGATGCTGCAACATGGATTATAAGCAACATGTAAACAGGTACGACTGAAAGTTGACTTACGAACTGTAAATTTAAAGTCTTTAAGGGATGAATTATCATGAATTTTCTTCCACAAATGTATGTATTTCCGTTCCTATTTGTAGTGAATTTTGGAAATAATTCTATTTGGTAATGTGATGGCTTTTACGTACATACATTTTGTCTTCACAATCGTGGACAGAAGCTCTTTCAATGGTAATAGTCAGCTGCTTACAGAAATATCATTAATCAAATATTGACCCCATTATTTGTTCTACTTAAATGTTGTGATATATAGCCTAATCGGTAGCGCGCTCGACTTCAGTGCGAGCTGTCCTGGCTTCGATTCCCGGTGGTGACCCAACATCGTGACTACAATTAGGGAGCTGCTGTGAATAAAAGACAGTGGCAATCACAGTGAGAGCTTCGGCTCTCCTCTCCCAACCCGTCTGGTCAGCGTGGGAGCAGTAGACCAACTCCTCCCTTCGGGGAGAGGCCTCATCCACTAGTGGATTGAATATGGCTGTGATTTATAATATATATATATATATATATATATATGTATGTGTGTGTGTGTGTGTGTGTGTGCGCGCGCGCGCGCGTGCATGCGTGTGTGTGATTAAAAAAATCATGTTCCCTACTATTTTCCTCTTATCCCTGGAAAACTTTTCCTTTCTATTGAAGAAAGTTTTCTGCAAAATTCTATTGAAATTGGTTAATATTTACAGGTCGCTCATTAAGCATAAAATATGCCAAATTGGAGCATTGAGTTGAATTGACAGAGAACGTTTCAGATAGCTACGATTAACTTTGATCAATCGTGTTTTCTCAATTTTGATAGCGACTGTCATAATTCGAGGAGATGTATCTATAACAGATTAGACCATCACCCTCCATTAATACGATACTGGACTGACTACAGCCATTGAAAATTTCATGAATATGTGAAGCTAGGTAGCGGAGAGGAAACTTAATCTCGTTTGTCCACTTCCAGTCTAAACCAATATGGACCAAATTGTCGATTGTAACTCAGTTTTTTACGCTTGATATCGCTGTGTGGCCCTTTTTTAAATTTATGTCTTAATTCTTGCAAAAAAAACGTAAATATTATTTGCAGTATTTTCTATTCTATGCAGAGTACGATATGCTCTTACATGAATAACTGAGGAATTAAGACTTAAAGAAAAAAATCGAGCCACACATCGATAAGAAGCGTATCAAACTGAGTTAGAATTGAAAATTTGGCCCACATTGGATTAGACTGGAAGTGGACAAACGTGTTTAAATATTTGCTCTGGCGTCTACCTTTCAACACAAAGTAGTCACTCCTGTATAGTTTACGTAGAGCTCGATGGATTAGACATTGGACGGTTGGATTTACCTATTGTAACTTTCATTTATACTGTAAGACTGAAGAGCGTGTGTACATAAAAATACTTTTTTTTATATATATGTAATTGTGATACGAAGTTAACGAACTTTGGAGTGAATTTAGTGTATGGTGAGCTACTTCTTGTTCTTACGTTGTATTGTGACAGGTTGGCAGTGAATTGTGAGTGAAACCTTTGTTCGTATCTAATACGAATTGCATTATGTTGAATTACTGGACAATTTTCTTGAAATAAGAATTTCATTTACGAGTAAACATCTTGTACTTTACTTTTAAAGTAGAGTAATTATTTGACTTTGTGAAGTGATCTCGCTAAAATAATACCGTCTTTCCTAAAATAGAAAATTGGTTTACGAAAATAATGCAGCTACGATCTCAATATTTGTTCGATATTGTGTATTTGGTCCGTGAACAAGAATCGTTAGGTTTTCAAAAGACTTTATTGAAACATATCTGAATCGTAGCTGACAACATAATGCAAGAATCATAGTTCCCTTATGTAATTACTAAATATCCACGGACTATAATTTCGGTTAACATCAACACTTGACACATATAGAACAACCTGTTTATACATACCAAACAGCTGGCATCCAATATTTTATACTGCAAACATATTTATATACAATTAGCTATCTAATTAACTTCCCATAAATGTTTTTTTTATTTTATCATTAGACGATTATCACATCTTGACAGCAATAATATCGGAAAACTAGAACAATTGTAACAAACATTTACCTACAAAAACAGAGAACTCTCAAAGTATATTGATTTTGGGAAAAATAATAACCGATCAGATATCAAACAATCAGGTAAACTCGACCGTAAAACAAAATAAACCATTGACGTCATTGGTCATATAGTTCGTATTTTGATGTGTTAGACGAAAATGTTTCGTAAAATAGCTTAATGACAGCCGATAAATTCTGTTTCCTTTTATCGTTTTAAAATAGTCTTAATTGTAAGTAAAGTAGCCTAAGAAGACAGACAAAACATGGTTAGCTCATCGCACTAAGCTATTACACCAAGCAGTAAAATAGTATTATATCTTCTAGAGAACGTTAAATAAAAGTCAGTAAACTACCATCCAATCGTCAAGTGCTGTGGAATTTCTTTTATTATCCTGGGAGTCTAAAGAAATCTGCCCGCGACAATTCGCAAGAGGTCGCTAAGAATGTCAGCCTATTTTGGTCAAACGCCCGGATTCCAACGGATTCTAATTCTGGACGTACAACACGTTCTAAGAAAAATAGAAAAACTTCACGATGTTTGGATTCGCCTAAAAAATAATGCAAAAAGAGGGAGTGAAGTCCAACGTCGTAATGAACAAACATTTCTTGAATCATTGGATGACTTGATCGACATCGCACATGCGGATGCACTGTACATCATAAAAGATAGGGATCATCGGGAGTTTCTTTTGGCGCAGCACGAAAAAGATCTTCGAGGTTGCATGGCTAATTTAACATGAATTTGGCGAGAAAGAACTCCGAGCAGAGAAAAGAAAAATTAAGGAAATGCTAAGAATTGAACGTGAGAAGCGAAAGTCGGAAAATTGTTATGTCTGGTCTGTCGTCGCGATTGATTCCTCTGATTCTGAGCCTGATGTTAGTGAATTCATTGATTCAAGTTTTCGATGTAGAATTGTACCTGGAAAACAATGTGACGAAGCTTGAACATCATCGGCAATCACGCAAAAAACTTGCTACTCTGATAGAACCAATACCAGTAACCGGAAAAGGATATTTAGTGATAGCAGCAACCATAGATGCCATGGGAATGAAGGTAAGACATTATTCTGTAAGTTACACCACGATAAGAAAGAAGAAATAACAAATCCACTCTATTTCAGCCACTTTTGAAAAGCAGTTTCATCCAGAGGGACCTTGCATTATACACTGCGACGGAAAGTTGTTGGAAGATCTATGTGGAAAAGTAATGGTTGATCGCCTTCCGGTTACTGTTTCCAGCCCAAAAACTGAGGATTAGCTTGTGGATGCTCCATAGTTAAATTCAGGTCACAGTACTCTTATAGACTCTGTGATTTTAGAACTCTTGAATAATTGGAGTCTAACCGATGATGTCTGTGGAAGGGACTTCGACACAACGGCCAGCAATACAAGGACAAAAGCAGCTGCTTGTTTCACACTTGAAATTGAACTCTATAAGAAATTGCTAAATTTTGCTTGCCGTCATCGCATTTTTGCAATTATTGCCATTGCTGCTGTATTCTCATTTTGCATGGGGAAACCACATAATGGAACAGACACAAATATTTTTAAACTATTTAAAGAATCATGGGCACAGAAGGACCAAACAAAATGTTATAAAGGTGTGCAGAACCCTTATGTACTCTCAGCTGCTAAAGACGTGAAATCATCCGTTACGGATTTTGCTGAAAGTCAAATATTCCCCATCCAAGAGAAGATTAGTGAGAGATGCTAGAGGTCGCTGTAGTATTTCTAGTAGGAACTCATTTCGTGGAGTGAAGTTTCGCATCCCAAGGGTAATTCATCGCGCAAGATGGATGACTAAATTTCTCTATGCGCTCAAAATGTGGATGTTCCGTGGCCAGTTCAAGTTGACGTGTCTGGGAACTAAGGGACTTAGCAATTGATTGCATTTTCGTTGTTAAGGAGTATCTTAAAGTATAGTTTACAGCTGCACATTCGCTTCAGGCTCCAAGAAATGACTGAAATAATTTAACATCTTCTGACCTACAAGAACGACAATAAATCCATATCATCAGTGGCATTTAGGAAATTTGCTTTTCATCTTTAGTACCTGTGCGAGAATCACATTGCTCTTTCTTTTTGATCCGGTGTTTATTCGGTGTTTGTACGGTGGGACAAGTTTCGCTTTCAGCTGATTAAAGAATCTAAAATATGGGAAGCAAGTGGATAATGTTTTTCATGTTTTTTCTTACGAGAATTTCTAGGTCCAACTTTCACGGTACTGCTTACATTCTTCATGTTTCGCCACTAAAGCTTCATCGGATATTGGCAGACTATGTTGCAAGTACCTGTTAGGCCAAAAATGCGAATCCTCCTATACGTCTTCCTACAATACTTTCTGTTATATACTTGCCTAACATGTGATACTGCACACATAACAGGCTCCAGGTAAATAAGATGCCCTACAGTGGAGTTTTTATACCTACTTACTCTATGGCTTACGGAAATCGCAAGTACATCGTCGCAGTAAGAAACAATCGCCATCGGGTTCTGCCTTCGGTAAGATCAAGCTAGGTTTCATCACAAACACCTACTTCTCGAAGATCCCTTCTAATATTGTCCTCCTAACGTCATCTCCGTCTTCCCAATGGTCTCCTTCCCTTCCGCTTTCCAACCAAGATGGGATATAATCTTTACCACCTTAGTCGTGGCGATTTTATTATTCATAAAACATCGGGTGAGTCGTTCAGTTTGTGACGTTCTTAATTATACACTCGCCTACAGACTCAAGTCATCTCGTCCCGTTTCGGCCCGTATATCTTTCTCAAAACATTATTTCCAAACACTCGTAATTTATGTCCATCTGCTAGGGTCATACTCCAACCTTCTCAGCGGTAAAGTATTACAGGCAGAATAACAGTTCTGTGTATTTTCAACTTCCTTGATATTAATAGCGAAGTTAGTAGTTTCTGGACTGAACAGAAACATGCGTTGGCAGATACTAAACGGATTTGTATTTCTTTTGTTATTTTTTTTTTGCTTGTTACATATGTTATTTATAAAATATAGGGCATATAGGATATTGTTACTTATTAATTAAGAATGATAACATATATTCCCTGTGTTTCAGCTTGTTATCATGTATTTTGTTTTCTCTAAGTATACCTGTAGGCCTATAACATCGCACGCTCCTACTAAGATATATGTATTACTTTGTAGGGCCTCTATATCATCCCTGATTAAATTTGCATCATCCGTGTACACAAACAGTTGATTCAAGCCATTCAACGTTAGCCCCTTTTTGTCCTTTTTTTTTTAAAAATCGCATATTCCAAAGCGAAGTTAAACAGTAATAGTCACCTCGTTTCAAAACGTTTCAAATCTTGAAAATATCTGACATATTATTACCTACCCGTACTCTGCTTACGTGATCGCTGAGACACATCCTCACAAATTGAACAAGTTTCTTCAGAATTCCAAATTGTACCAGAATACTGTATAACTTTTCCCTTTTGACAGAATCACATACTTCCTTAAAATCGATGAACAACTGGTAAACGGTCTCATTGAGTTCCTATTTTTTTCTAAGTTTTGTCACCAAGCAAAATTTTGGTCCAAAGTGGATCTATTTCTTCTAAATACACATTGGTGATTTAACATTATATCTTCTACGTATACACCTAGGCGAGTTAACAGTACATACTCAATACTTTGTAAAATTTTGGGAGTAATGAAATTCCGCGGTATTTATTACAATCTGCTCTATCGCCATTTTTATAAACCAGAACTATTATTTAGGTTTTCCATTCGTTTAGAAACTCCCCCTTTCTCCATATAGCGTTTATTAATTTATGCAGTTCCTTGATTAGTGCCGTTCATCATGCTTAAAAAAATGGCTCATTTGAAAGTGTTCAATTCTTCTATCCACGTTTAGATCTCGATCTCGATCTCTCTAGGTTCGGGTATCCACGTTCAGTGGCATAGATGTCAAATTCCTCTGTTTCTTCTCCGTTGTGACCATTAAGAAGTCTCTCGAAATAACTTTTCCACACATCGATAATTTTAGTCGGATCCGCATGCAGATCTCCGCGTTCATATCTAATCATCCCTAACTTCCGCATGTAAACTTTTCTTAGTGAGTTTACCTCTTTGTACAGATCACGTATGATATTTGTCATCCCATTTTCCTTTACATTCTGAATTTTCTGGGTCAGATTTTCTAGCTCTGTGGCGTTGTGTTTTGAGTGACTGTAGTGGTTGATATTTGCTTCGCATTTATTACTTAGCCATCGTTGTATTACTTGTTTTTCTTCCTCGTGAAATTTAAGGCATTCTTCATCAAACAAATGTTTACTTTTCTGTTATTTCTTCTCACCTACATGTTCCTTCTCTGCACCCTTCTTTGTATCACGATTTGCCTTCCACTTCTTACTTACATCAATTTACTATTAATTTAATCTTAATTACTACTCGAGTCGGCTAAGATTTCGACCCATTTGAAATATTTAGTTGGCTGTCTGTTTTTACGCTTGGAGTATCTAACCGTTTAACTTCGAATTTAAGTATTTTTCACAATTTGTTTTCTCTGTTCGCGATGCATAACTTTTCCCTCCTTTTGAGATCACTAACTGGTCCATGTGAATTTCCGCTCCTCTGTAAGAAGTAACATCCATTATGTTGGTGTGTCATCTTCTATCTACTAATACGTGATCGATTTGTTTGACCGTTTTTCCATCCGTGTATGTATTTGTGCTGAAAGTGTGTACTTTTGACAAGTAGGTTTTTCGAAATCGCGAAAGTTATCAGTCTTTCTCCATTCTTGTTGGCCATTTAATGAAGGTTGTATTTGCCTATAGTAGGTCTATATTTTTCCTTCCTCACTACCTTAGCGTTGAAATTATCCAACACAATTTAACTTATACTTCCGTAATCGGTCAAACAAACTTTCTAGCTTCTCGTAAAATGTATTTTTGTTGTTACTATTAGCCTGCTTGGCCGGAGCTTATATTTACTTAAACCTTGTTGCCCCGTACGTTACGATATCGTCTTTCATTTACGAAGTCTATAATCTGAACCGCCGGAAGGATACTGTTCTTAATTAGGAATCCTGTTCCAAAGTTATGAGACTGTGTTCCCCAGTAATAGAAAATGTATTTGTCCTGTTGAATATTATCCTGACCCTCCCACCGGACTTCCGGTATCCTTAGTATGTTCAGCTCGTAATTTGTGGACTCGCGTGCAACCACCTGAAGAGCGCCCGTTTGGTATAATGATCGTATGTTCCACGTTCCTATTCTAAGATCTTCCTTAATCCTGTTCTTGGAGCCCCGTGAAATAGTCCCCGCCAGGAGATCCGAATCAGGAACTCGTTTACCTCCGAAATATTTTAACCCAGGAGAATCCACGAACCATCTGTTACTATTTCTTGACATGACTTAGCGGTCTAGAGTTGTCAGCTCCACAACCTCTCAGTAAAGGCAGACATTCAAGATGTCTTCCTCTGTCCATCTCTGAACCTTGCCAATGTCATTTCAGCTTCAAGCTCAGAGCGGTGATGATGTTTACCCTCACTATGATATTTTTGCTAGGTGTTATCTGTCTCTAAATTTTGTAGATCCCTCTACTAACTTCAAGGCAGAAGTCCTGGTTTTTATCTGCCCAGGAATATTTCCGGTACACACCATATCTGTTCGGCATTTTTATATCCGCCACCTAGGGAGAGGTGTTGTATATTATTTCTTTACAGTTGAGAATAAATAATTCTAGTTCCCAAGGTATATTTTAACCTGTTATTTATTTTTAATAGTTATTTTCAAGTAACGCTAACTGTTATAATTGCTTCTGAAAAAAGATCTGTTTACCCTGTTTATAGTTCCGGCTGGTAGGCATTTCGACCATTTTAATAAGTGGGAGTTGTGGACGTTTCTTTATTTATTCTTTCTGATCCTTTTTGTGATAGTTCTTGCCATTTTTACAAGTGGGTGTTCTGACTGGTGGGCGTTTCTTCATTTGTACATTTCGACCGTTTTAGTGGGCATTCTGATCCTTTCGGTGAGCGTTCTGACATTCTTTTCAATTGGGCTTTCTGACTGGCACCCACATATTTTGCTGAATATGTCATTGATATGAATTGAGCTGCACTTCTCCTAGACCAATCGAATTGTGGTGGCTTTATCGTGCATTAAATTAGCTTAAATGCTGGACTGTATGCCATATGAAGTAGTTGCAGAAACGTTCTGGATATAATTAGCAGTTTATCATAGTACAGACGCATTTCAGAATGGAACTGTGGAACTAGACTTTGAGGACAATTGGCGAGAAATTGAATTTGTTTACAAGATTTTATGGTAAAGCCTGAGAGGTGTGGTCATAATTTAACGACATGTGCATGGTGTGAAAGTAGCTTCTGCTAAAAGTAACCAGGAAACTTTTTACGTGGTTGATATTGTTGTTTTAGTATGCCGTCCAGACGGTGACTTGTGTGAGTTGACATTCGACTGTTCTTCACAGCAGATTTTTTGTGACTATATCCCCGTCGTCCACAAACATCATGAAACACTATTTCGCAAGATGAATAAACTTGCATATGGTTTGCAGAGTTTCAGGTTCAGGACGATTTATGTGACTTGTCGGCTATCATTCCATACGTTGTTCACGGTTCTCCTTCAAGATTTTAATTTCATCGTTGCTATTAATAACATTAATAAATGAACAATGAACATAGCTATTTGGGTTGTATTTGAATTGAACTAGAAATGCATTGGAAATTGGAAGAGGGCAATAAACGCCAAATATTTGAAACAATTAGTTTCTGTTAGATTCCATTTATGAAATAGATCACGTATCTTAGAATGTGTGAACGAAGCAAAAAAAAAAATAACAAAAAAAAAAAAAACAGCAAAACTTTGAAAAACAATTGTGAAATAGAAATGGTAAAACATAGCATTGCCGCTAGTTTTTCATTGCAACTTTGGAAAAAGTGATATCATTGCTAAGATCGATGCAAAATACTGGGTTACTGGGTTAACTGCTATTTTCATCATCTATCAATCATTATTTCTTTATTGTAAAATCAATAAAAACCTAAAATTGTACTTACATCCTCCTAATGTTTACTTGATATACCTCAAACTGAAAATCCTGCCAGAATCACTGTACTGAACCAGATATATATTTTTAATTATTTATTTATTTTCCATTGTTCAAGGCATCAAAGAACAACATTCTGGAAAATTGGTTCTACGAAATACTGAGCCCAAGCTAGGCACAGTTATTTGTATTAAACTCCTGCAGTCCGCCAAAAACAAACACATTTATATAAAAATTGCGCATCCCAAATATGGTTGTGCATAGGGCAAAATTCCGTTTTGCGTTGCTCTAACCGTGTCCACCTATTTCTCTGTTACGCTAAAATCAGCCACCTATTTATATGGTCGTTTTGGAACAAATCCATGGCCTTTGAATGGAGGATCCCCCATGTGTCTGGGCATGAAATGTATATTATATTTAATATACTAATATAATTCAGCATAAAACTAAATTATGTCGTTCCCTTGTCGTACTCACCGCTATATGTGTCCTTGATTTAATTGAATTTTGATGTACAGTTCCCTGTTCACCAGTTACTTCAACTGCTATTTCAAGGTTCGGAATAAATAGATCGCATTTAGATACGTTCGAAATTTTTTTTTACCTGCTGTTGTTGAAATATATTTGTTTATACCAACTACTGCTATCACTGTTACGAAAAAGCCGGCCGGATGGCCGAGCGGTCTGCAGCGGTAAGCCAACGGCTCAAAGGTCCCGTGTTAGAGTCCCGGTAGGGTCATGGGTATGGATTTTAAAAGATAAGGGGCGAATCGTGACGGGTCGAATTCCAAAGTTAATAGACTGGTCCATATAAATAAAGATTACCTAAGATTGTTACGGAAGAAAATACAGTTCTGTTCATTCCTAAATCGAAATTTCTGTCAGTTGGGAGAAGGAAACCAATTAGGATTTATTGTGGATACATATATTGTAAATAACATCCACTTAAAGGTTTTTATTGCCTTGTTCTTCATTTCTCTGGTCAGTTTTCCAATACTTATATCTCACCACATACAATCGCACAGGCATTTCTCCATCAGTTAGAAGGAAATAAATCTAGCAACTATTGTCTTTTAATTTTACAAAAAAAAAAAACAAAAAAAAAAACATTTTAAAAATATTTTTTACTTAAAGAATTCGTACTAAAAAGAAACCAAAATGTTTATGCATATCTAAAAAGAGAACCATGAGGCTCACTCTCATATACAATCACTTTATAAATTCTTCAATTGGCTAGCTTTACTTTTTATTCATGCACAAATACCATTATTTATTTTTTTACTTTTTAATACGGATTGATTTAAAAAACTATATTTTGAAAGTTTTTAAATATATTTTTTCGAGTTATTTCTTTGCTCAAATACTTTTTATCAAGCTAATGTTTTGTGGTCCAAATTCTATAGTTCTCTGGATTATTCAAACGTAATATCGTTGCAGACTAGCATTTATTTTAGGATAAACAAGTCCACGTTTAAGATATATATATATATATATATATATATATATATATATATACCGGGTGAGTCACTGATGAGTGACAGCCCAAAATAATTTGAAAAAGGAGCAGAAAATAAAAAAATGTGAGCAGGTAATATAATACCTACGGGAGGGGGACACTTGACAAAGTACACGACAATAGTGTCACATAAGCAGTGTTGCCACCCAAGCACAAATTTATATTTTTTTTCAAATGGCACTACGAAAACTTTTAAAGTAAAATAAAGCTGTGAAGCAAAATACCACCAATGATACAAAAAGAAATACTCAGTGTTGCCAACTTTGAGAGATACAAAGGGTCAAAGTTGGAAAAAAGAGGAATGAATTGTAGCTGAACGGATCACATTAGATCAAAAATATTTACACGAAAACAAAATAGGATATGGTCTTAACAAAATGCCAAAAGTAAGTTTCACTACGATTAGCAGTGTTACCACACGAGACGCCGAAAGAATGGGAAATTTACAATCGCTATTTACACAAGAAATGTCCTCTTGAAAAAAGTCACGAAAATAACTAGGTAGGCTCTTTGAGGGTCTAAAAATGCAATGGAATTTATTTGGAAGTGATATCAGAAAGCGTTCACAAGTTACAACAAAAGAGGGAAAAGCTGGCAACACTGGAGGGACATTTTTTATCCCTCATGCAACACTGTAACCCACACAAGGTTGCCAGGGGTATGGCGAATCTATCTTTCCTGCCTAATTGCCAGGATGTTCGCTCGCGAGTTTCAACGATTAGGGTGTAATAACTCCTTCTCCTATTCGATATTTAGATTATAAAATGTACACAAAGAAGATATAGTATGTTAACATGGCATGAGCGAGATACTTTGTACGTGTGTATAATAAAGTACAGTTGGTATAATTAAACACAAAGCTTTTTAGCAAGTAAAGACTTTAAGTACAGTTTCAAAATAATTAGTGAATTTGTATCAAGTGTGGAACAATCGGTAGAGCGTCAGATTTCGGAGTTTTTGATACTTTGGGCAGAACTTCGAGTCCCGGTGGTGCCATTGGCCTTTTTTTTTATTGTTTTCTCCGTAAACATAAATGTTCCATATATTTTATTATAAATGCTGCTTATGATATACGATATGTACTTGTATATCCGATTTAATATTTTGAAAAAAACTACACAGTATATTGGAGTAACAGATGCGCTTTTCTTTTTTTTATTGTAGTGAGGAAATATGATCACTGTTGCAAGAGATATTTGTTGAATGACGATAATAATGTTATGCACATGGATCGAAAGGTACAGTAGAAGTGGTGCATAGCGTTTCTCTATGCCTTAACACGTCAATAAGCTCTTCTAACCAAATATATTTTACTGTGCCGAAAAAAGAAAAGCGAAGAACGGCAAAAAGAGCTTGCACGTTATATGAATTCTGAAAGCAGGTAGTGCCATCTGTGAGCCATCTATTGACCTACGTATTGTACGAGGAGAGAGAGAGAGAGAGAGAGACGGTTCGAAAACCGTTGTATTAAAGGTAATGTTTGTTGTTTGCGTCACGTGTAATAATAAAAAATAATATAACCTGACTTTGGCAAACCGATTTACGTGCAATGTGTAAAATTTTTAAAATACGTATAATGCTTGTAGTTCAGGAAATATTCAGCAGATAACACTACCGACTTGCAGGTTCTAAAAGATGTAAACGGCTTCAGCAAGACATGCGTCATTCCTATTTACCATCTACTGAATTTGGATATAAATTTGAAACCATTGTATCGCATTCACCACCGCAATAAACCTGACTTCAAATCTCATTGTTATATTTGAACCCAATTTAAACTGCCAAGGTTGGATTTCGATTCACCTAACTGAAATTAATTTGATTATATCAGTGTTCTTAAACTTTAGTACAGTACAAGGGGCACCAGACCCTCTTCGCCCTTTGTCAGTCATTTCTGTGTTTCCTATATGTGACTAAAACAAAAAACGATACTACATTTTTCTTATGAATAGGTTTTTGAAGTTAAAAATATATTTTCTTCATGCGTTTTTTAATCAGCGGTTGATATTATAGCATGAAAGGTGAGAAATTGTATCTAGTCCTTATAGTTTGGACAAGGACAAAGGATTTGTTTTTACTTTTTTTAAATTATCATTACGTTCCTTTTAAGCTAACCGTTGGACGTGCTGAGTAAATTGGTGACCTAATTAACTTAACTTAACTTAACCTAACCATATGTAATCAGTTTAGATGATGTTTGCATCCTCGAAATTTGTGTCAAATTATACGGCTTCTCATTTGGAAAGTGGTAGGCCTATTTAGTATGTTGACAATTTTGATGTTTCTTCAAGGAAATTCTTGCTCGGCACTGAAGTTTTCTCTTAGGCCTACTGTTTTGGTTCTCTGCAACTAGAAATCTGCCGTTCTGTCGGCTATATATTTGCTTCTGCATATTTTTTTTTATTGATGTTCGAACGAAGGAGTGAAAGAATACGGTTGTCGTATAATAAAGTTTCGGTATTGCGGATATGTAGCATACAAAATTATCATCTCTGTTTTACCTACTTCACCCTGCATGAAGAAAATGTGTTCTGACTAACTGTGTTATTCTTTCAAATAATAAAACTGACGTTTGAAAATGCAATGAATGTTATGATAGTGATTTATCCTGATAGTTGCTTCATCTGGTAGATTAATTAAGTATAATAAGTTTATTGAGATTAATTAATTAATTTGTAATCGGATAAAAAATTAGACTAGCTTTACTGAATTTTACCCATGCTCTGATGAAAGTTTAAGTAACAATTTCTTTCACTTTTAAAGCGTCCTCTTTCTACGAGCTTTCTCTTTCAGCGTAGTTGAGAGTTACAGGAGAAGGAGAAAAGAATGTTTTCTTCCGCAATGGGATAACATTAATTATATGAGTGATAACACCAATATAGCTTACACTCGTCTCGTTCCGTTGTTCATACATTGAAAGCTAAAGTGACATTCTGATGCTTTGGATAACCACCAGAAAAAATATTTTTGCATAATACAACAATTCCTAATCTTTTCTCTTATTTATATCCTACCACATACTATCAAAGTCGTACATAGTTCTAAAAAGACCTAAAAATTGTAATTTTCTGACCCCCGTAAATGAGTTCCATTTGGAATTTTGAATTTTATTTATGGTCTTTAGGCATCTAAGACTCAGGTCGGGATAGCTGAGAGGAAAGGGTTCGGGAAGGTGTCGGCCAGGGCCACGTTGAAGGTTTCATCCCGGTATTTGCCTGGTGTGACTAGGAAAAAACTGGAAAAGCCTGTCAGGACGATCAGCCGCTGGTATCAAACCAAAGACCTCCTGAAAGCTAC
>JAGDQP010022727.1:18171-30056 GCA_022664845.1 Lepisma saccharinum | reverse complement strand
AGCCGCGGCTCGCACTGAGCTGAGTCGAACCGAGCCGCGGCTCACAGCGAGCTGAGCCGAACCGAGGCTCACAGCGAGCTAAGTCGACCCGAGCCGCGGCTCACAGCGAGCCAAGCCGAACCGAGGCTCACAGCGTGCCGGGCCGAACCGAGGCTCACAGCGAGCCGAACCGAGCCGAGCCGGGGCTCACAGCGAGCTGAGCCGAACCGAGCCGTGGCTCACAGCGAGCCGAACCGAGCCGTTGCTCACACCGAGCCGAGCCGTGGCTCAATCATATTGAGCCGAGCTCACTTCAGCTCGGCTCGAGCCGAGCCGATTGACATCCCTATTGCCAGGCATGCTAGTAGCGCCGAGTGTGCAATCACCAACAGTATTTTCCTAATTTAAACTGTTACTTAATAAAAAATTGTTCAATGTTCTTGTTATCTCAGAGGCAGAGTATTTGGCATTTTGCAGATAAAATATAGAATAATCGTCCTTAATGCCACAAATGTCGAAATAAAAGCATACGGATACTATGTATATCTCATCTATGGATTTATCGACCTGTCTTCCAAAGAATAGAAATGTATGTACTTTATAAATAACTTGACATTTTAAGCCGTTACACCGTAGATGGAAATGATTTCTTAAAATCGAGAGTGCATTTAGTAACAATTTCGTCATAAGTGAGATATGTCGCACATTGATTTTATTCTAAATAAGAACTAAGTCACATTATTTCCAAACAGTCTTATCTTTATTTGAAACTAAATGATAAGTAGATATTTCATTTCTATGAAAAGGTTTACGCGGGATTCAGATAAGACTGCTGTTCTGAAATTTAAGAAAAAATAATTTTTACGAGCCATCTCAAGTGTTCTTCCTTTGATACTATTATGTTACTGTTTCATCGCCTTCATTCTTCAGCTGAAGCGTAACCTGCACCTCATTACAAGAAACTACGCTCAAGAAGCTGTTGGACGCTTCATATTCTCTGACGATTTGACAAATATTCAGTTTCCGGATATACTATGAAACAGACTTCAGGTAAGTGCCGCAGTATTTAAGAAGAATATGAACTTTTTATTTACTTTACTTCTGTATGCTCAATTGTGCACAAGTCGTTATAGTTCATTTAAAACTGTAGGACCCATTCTGAACGTGTGGTCTGGATCCAATTAAATACAATGGCAAACCACTGTCGGTTCACAGTGTAACGGGAGTTTCGAATTATAGACCTGGTTCCGGTCAGAACATTAATCATAATCGAATATGATGAGAAGTAAAAATCGTTTACTAAAGACATATTCATATAAAACAGAAATTACGTCATTGGATGTGTTCTCGCGCCCCGCTATCAATGAAGCTAAAATTATATATTGATGATGAGAATAATTTCACATTCGGAAGATTCTGAGGTTGATCCAACCATTTTCACTCGAAATTCAATATGTTTTTCTTACGTCAAAATAGAGTTTTCTGTCAGGATCAAACTTTCAAATTAGGTTCTGACCCACTTCCTTACCACATTCCTCCCGCTTACCCTATTTCGCTCTGAATCAAAGAGGCCTATTAAAAAGGCTATTTAGGATGCACATCGTAAATAGAAAGACGCCACTAGATGTCACCAGTGCCTATATAATTTGCAGTCTATTTTTCCTTAACGCTACTTTAGAGTGGCATTTAAATAGCTCAAACGTTTTTAATAGAATAAAAAGTAAATTACAGGAATAAAACAACCATTTAGTTCTAAAAATCAGCTAGTATATTATAACAGAATGTATAGTAATCTGTAAAAATCTATAATAATATTGAGAATATATTAACTTTTACTAAGTGTAGGTAGCACAAATTTCTTATCCTCTGCGTAGAAAGTATTCATACTCTAACTAAGTATTCATAATGATTCTTCATTAAACTCTTGGATTTTTTTTAAACATATAATTCTTCTTAACACAAGTACTATATCCTCAAAGTTGAAAAATCTATTTCAGACGAAAATATCTACTGTGGGTAAGGTTATTTATACAGTGTCTCTCTGATCCTTTACTCTCCAAAATCAGATCGAGAAGTTACCCTGAAAAGGAAGATTATCAAATGTTCTAAGTGATAAACAAAGGGAGAGTCTCATGTAAGAAAAAAGGATACTGCTAAAAGTGTGTAGGACTCATAAAGTGACATTTGGGGACAAAAAGAAGGTTGAGAAGGTTTTGAAGTAGACGCCGCATTTTTGCTCAGGACAGTAAACCACTTTTATACAAATACGATAAAAGTAACAAATTATGAAGAGAATAATTAAGAAAACCTTCCTATTAAATAGCTAAGAACTTTCTTGAAATAGACGCCAGATTGTCTACTTGTGAAGCTGTACACTCAGATTCATAGAATTTGATTTTATGAATCTCAATTTTAATTTTAATTCAACTTTGTTTATATCCATGGACTTTGCTATATGAAACTTTCATCTGATTCCAAAAGGTTGGATATTTGTTTAGTTGAAAGGAACTTTCTTGATAATAGTTTTTTTTTTTGTATTTTGATGAGGGATTTTGTCAGATAAAAATATCATCGACAACAAGAAAAGAAAGTTGAAGAAAACTATGTGTCCGAAGCTGTGCGTGTATGGGAGAGGAGGGGAGGGTAGAAAGGAGAGTGAGAGACTCTGTGCATGAAAGAGACAAAGAGCGAGAGAGAGAGAGAGAGAGGTGGGGGCCGGGAAGAAACGGAAAGAAGTCAAGTTAATGATGACATTTTGAAGACCTTTAAAGATATTAATAAGCTGAAGAAAACTATATAAAATTCGACTATATGACGCACTTGAATGCTTAATTTTCAAAAGATAACTGACATAATTAAGTTCTCATTATTATCCATTAAACTCCATGAAAATCAACAAAAAACTCTTCACAATAGGATTTATTATTATTATTATTATTATTATTATTATTAACGTAACACTAAGTGTTCAAGAACAAGGAGGTATTCAAAATTCGAGCGTGAAAAATTATGAACAAAGATCAATGCAAAATATTGCAAATATGCAAGGAACAATTAATGAACAAGGGTGTAAATATAATGTAAGAAACAATGAGCAAGAGGTGCAGGAGATAAACCAGGATAATAATATTGATAAAGAGTGGCAGTTGGTGGCAAGTAAAAATAGGAAAAAGATTGCTGACCCTAAAACGACAGGGGATCAGCCAGACTTCCACTTGGAAAAGGTAACATAATTACAAACAAATTAAAGGTCAACAGAAAACAGGAAGCCTTGAGGGCTTTATTTATTAGTAGGTTAGAAGAAAGTGTAACTTGTTGTGATTTAGTAGACTATATTCAAGATAATACAAATATATTGGTAGAGAAATGTGCAAAATTGAAAACTAAACATATGGGCTATTCCTCATTTTACATCTTGGTTAATTCAGAAAGCTTTAATCAAATTGACTGCCCTAGTTTTTGGCCTGACGGAGTCCTTTGCTCGCGTTTTGTCGGAAGACTTTATGAGGATAGTGTACTTGATTTATATAACCAGGATGTAACAGTAAATGAAATAGAAGCTAAAAGCAATCAAGGTAAAACAGAACTTGGAACTTCTCAACAGGGAACAAAGGAATAGCTTTTCCATCCTTTTTTCCTAACTATCATGAGAGGACAACAAGAGATTAGCATATACTATCAAAATGTCAATGGCTTAAATACAAAAATAACGGAAGCGTTGCATAATGTAAATTGTAATAATTATGATATAATTGTCTTTACCGAAACATGGTTTAAATACGATAAAGAATACTGTGTACAACTATCTGATAAATATGTAATTTTTAGGAAGGATAGAAATGTTCTGCATGGAGGTAGAACAAGAGGAGGTGGATCTTTGTTACTTATACGAAAGAGTCTTGATTTTATTGAAATAAATCATCCCTTCCAGTTTTTAGACGTTATTATAGGAACTATAAGGGTACAAGGAAATAAATCAATTTTAATAACAATTCATTATTTTCCCCCAGTATGAAGCCAAAATTTTTCATTGAGTATTGTAACTGGTTTGTATCTAATTTTATTATGAGTAACTATAAAATATTATCGTTGGGTGATGTAAACGCACCTGGTGTTAACTGGGAAACAGAGACCATAACATCCACAAATCATTATGTAAAACGAAAATCGGAATGTATTCTGGAGCTGGCGAATCTATTACAATTAACTCAACTAAATAAACCATACAAGATAAATGATCCTACAGCACTCTTAGACATCCTCTTAACAAACATAGAAAGTACCAAATTGTTTGTAGACGTTGAGCCTGTTGTAAAGATAGACAGATACCATCCACCTTTTTTGGCTATTCTATCTATTCAGGGTAACTCTATTAGAGATATGCAGAATATACTTGTAGAAGGTAATGATTCTTACTACTTTCCTCGTGCAAATTTTGAATTTATTGTTCAGGATATGAATAATATTCACATGGGCCTAAATACAAAGGAAAATCTTAATGTACAAAGATACACTACAACAATGTATAACTGTATTTATAAAATCTTCGACGCCAATATTCCTTAGAAAAATGTTAATAGGAAGAAACCAAGAAAAATTGATCCTTGGATGAACAGTCAGTTAAACTCTCTCATAAACAGAAGGACCAGGTTTTTTATAAACAAGCAGGTAGTATGTATTGGTACCAAAAATATTCGTTATTAAGGAAAGAGGTTAAAAAGAAATACAAAGAAGCTAGGTCGCGATATTTTATGTTTTTAGAAAATAGTCTAAACGTAATAGTCACTACTTCTGGAAAAGATTTAACAGGGATAGAACAACAGGGGAAATTAAAACTATGATACTTGATGGTCAAGAAACAAATAATATGCTTACAATAGCTATGGCATTTAAGGACTATTTTACTACGAATTTTCATTTAAATAAGAAGTTAATGGTAACAACGAATTCTAGCAACATGGTGGCAAAGGTCATAAACACAACTATTATAGATATTCCTTTTATAACTACGGAAATGGTAAACAAAGCCATCAGGAAATTACAACCAAGATCCTCTATTGGAACTGATGGAATACCTTATTATATAATTAAAGGTTGTTCATACACTTTGGAATCTATATTGGCTGATATCTTTAACAGGTCTTTAATTGAAGGTATATATCCAGATGAATGGAAAAGTGCCTTTGTGGTACCGGTACTTAAAGGTGGTGATAAGAAACTGCTTTGTAACGATAGACCAATAACAATCTTAAATGCATTTGCTAAAATATTTGAAAACATAGTCACTGAACACCTACAGTTCCAACTAAAACAAAAATTGTATCCCAACCAACATGGTTTCACTCCTGGTAGATCAGCTTTAACGAATATAGTACAATTATCAAACGTTGTACAAGGGCATGTTAAAAGTAGATCATAGTGTGATGTGATATACATCGACCTATCCAAAGCCTTTGATACTGTGGCCCATGAATTATTAATTGGTAAATTGGATAAATTGGGTTTATCTCCAAGATATATAAAATGGTTTCATAATTATCTTACAAATAGAACATTTAAGGTGAAAATAGGCAATAGAGTATCGAACTTGGCAAAAATAAATAATTGAATTCTCCACTTGGGCCTTTATTATTCAACATTTTTATAAACGACCTATGCCCGTTAGTTACAAATTCAATGTTATTGTTATATGCTGATGACAAAAAATTAATTAAAGATGTAAATTTCAAAATTGATAATGTAATACTTCAAAACGATATCAATACAGTTAGTTCTTGGCGTAGTGAAAACAAAATGAGAATTAATACTCAAGAAACTTTCTTTGTAAGCTACACTAATAAAACCCAATACTATGCCAGTGCATATAGAATAGATGGAACAAAGATTGTTAAAGCAACTGAAATTAAAGATCTCGGTATAACTTTTGAGGAAAAATTATATTTAATAGACAAGTAGCAAAAAATACCTCTGAAGCTAGGAAACTAATAGGTTTCATATTCTATCAATGGAGGGAGTGTATCAATCCTGGTACTTTTATAACGTTATATAAGTCATCGATTAGGCCTAAGATTGAATATATGTCTTCAATACGGAATGACCTGTCCAAAACTTGTTGTAATTTAATTGAAGCTACCCAAAAATGTTTTATGAGATTACTTTGCTTTAAATTTCCCCTACCGTATTTCAAATACGACTACGACTACTGGTGTGCCTTTTTCAATATTGAAAAATTACACGAAAGAAGGAATGAAATGGACAAAGATTTTTTATGTAAAATTTTGGATAAGAAATTACAATCTACACATATACTTGAGAGAAAATACCCTTGTACAACACGAGAAAAAAATCATGTTTAAAAACGATATGTAAAAATGATTTTCTACTACGTAGAATAATCAAACACTATGAGGTTAGAGTCTAAATCACGAAAGGAATGTTAGTTACTCCACTATGTACAATGTAGTTAATTTTAAACTTTCTGTACGTATGTAGTTAATTTTAAACTTTTTGTATGTATCTTAAAGATTGTATTACTGTAAGACAAATATGTAATACTTTTTTTTTCTCTGACATAATGCTATATTAGGCTTTGTACGGCTGCTCATAGCATGTTTCTAAATAAACCATTACTAAACTATTATTATTATTATTTTGCGAATTTCAAAAAGAAATGAACAATGACTTGTTGGAACTTGAAGCAGTTGGTCAAAATACCGTAGGTTCTTCACATGCTGCATTCTCCGGAAACGCCTGCAAACCCCACAACACCGACCTAATTGTACATTCCGAAGAAGTCGCAACTCAACGAAAAGTTTGAATTAAATCTATAATATTTATGTTACTTATAAATACCAAGGTGGTTTATAAGTTCGTGTCGTTTTCTTGAGGTGAAGTTGTTGCCACAGTGATGTGTTCTCTGCGCGATGGAAAGACTGGAAATGCTACTGCTGATCTGTGACTTAGTACTAGGCAGAACCCCTCAGTGGTGTTAGTGATTGTGTTAAGTACGTTGGTTTTGTCTGTTTTGCAAGTGAGTGCTGTGGGCTGAAACATGCAACGAGGAAACAATTTGGGCCTTGTGTTTCAGGGGTGAGTAATCGGGAATTTCAAAGTAAAAAGAATGCAGACAGAGGCCACACAGACGCTGAATGTGGAAAAATGTGTCATCTCCAAGCTGTGATGTAGGTTTCAAATCAATGGAGACGTCTGACGGTGAAGTATACAAAGTCGTCCAAGGGTCACAGCCCCTTAGCTAGAATGCTATGTCTCACTATCAGCAGGAAGTACTTGGCAGATGCCGACTGGCAATTGGCATCAGATCTAGCAACAGAACCTCAGGTTTCAAGGCAAAATGTATACCGACAGAGGATGAAAAAACAGATGACCTCTACGCCAGACGACCCGTGTACCGTTCAACACTGTGCAACGATGGGTCCATGTATGGTACAGTGAAGAGCATCAGCATTGGACCATGGCCAAAAGGAGCCGAGTGTTTATCTCCGACGAGTCGCGATACACTGTACAAAGTAATTCGCGACGCACGATGGTCTGCAGAATACAGTGGACTCTCTACAATCTACAGAAAGTCACAAACCGGAACCTGTATGGTGGTGGTAGTGTACTGGTGTGGGGATGGCATAATGCTCAATAGATGTACAGAGCTATACATCTTCAAAGGCAGTACACCGCTCGAGGTACAGAGATGGTGCTGTATCCTAATGCGCAAGTGTGGCATGGTGCAGTGAGTCCATCATTCAATTTCATGGATGATAACGCACGATGTCAGAGAGTCAAACTGGTAAAGAATATCATTAGAGAGACGATATCCAACGCAAGGACTGGCCGGCATGGTCTCCAGACCTGAACCCAATCCAGCTTGCGTAGGAAGCGTTGGGAAGACGAATTACAGATAACCAGCCGGCACCACGCACAATTTCAGTTCTCCGTATTGTCCTTATAGTGGAATGGTAACGTATTTCAGATGACCTCATGAGTGACCTGATTACAACCATGCAACATCGCTGTGAGGCCTGTGTAACTGTTGGATGTGATCATGCCATATTGATGGTCAACATTCACAGTAAACGCCAGTTTCTCCATGTTCTTGTATGTATAGCTTCTTCCCCCTTGGGGTCATGTATCATTAAAATCTAATTCCTTGTCCTAGAACAACTTCTTCCCCTTTGTCCTTGCTCTGCGGTGCCCTTTCATACATGTCTACACATTTGTAGGGCCTGGCACTTTTACAATTTAGCTTACACAAAGAAAAATTTCAAATTCCTCAGGTCGCTTGTGACTTTCATCTTTGGTATTTTTTCATTAGTAGGTAAAAAGTACAATCCAGAGCAAATATCTCTTCAGAAGCACTGAACCTTCTGAGGGGTATAATACTAGAAACTTACGAGAAACGTGCTGACGGCTAACCACTAGATTTATTTTCAGCCCAGAAGCTATCACACCACAAATCAAAATTTTATTTTCTTTCTCTTCGTCTCCCCTCCTTCTCTCTTACGCGCACACACACATATATTCGTTTCAACTCCTCTTTCACATGATGTTAGGTTTGGTTAAAAGAGGAGAAAAGGACGCCTTTGTACCAACACCGAAAGGGTCACTATTTTTTTTAGAAAATAAGATAAATTAAAAACAATTAAAGATGAACGCTTTCCTTTTACACTGAGAGAAAAATACTTTTGTATGATCCTAAAATCCGTAGATTTCCTCTTAATATAATAGGAAAAGGACGACTGGCGGAAGTATGGGTGTAACATTGTACTCCGTAATGTATGTGGATAATGGTGTTCCTTATGTCTACCTGACACCATAAGATGTAGTTGTCATTATACAAATTTGTAATATATGCCTTGTTTTACCGAACTACATTTATGACATTTAAGTAATACTTCCACAGATTTAATATTTATGGCTTGTGGAAACTTAATTTTTAAGACGAAGGACCACCAGTATAGATTGCAATAACTATATATGTATTTGAATTGTATTGCAAGGCCTCTTGCATCTTGTATGATGCCTCCTACTTACTTTACGTAAGTTCAGCAAGTTTTCGACGTACTGTACGAATAG
Source organism: Lepisma saccharinum (assembly GCA_022664845.1). Lineage (NCBI taxonomy): Eukaryota > Metazoa > Arthropoda > Insecta > Zygentoma > Lepismatidae > Lepisma > Lepisma saccharinum. Next base: position 20,993 of record JAGDQP010022727.1, on the reverse strand, counting down.
TACGATATGAAAAGCAGAATAAAACGTCTATCCTGTAATGTAGAAGCGCTTTAACACGCCGCGGCCAGTAGATGGAAGTTCCTACCCCCCACATTTTAATCGTTTAAAATAGTATCACATTCAAAATTGTACAACTTTGTATTCAAGTCTCGGCCCATATATCATTCTCAAGACCTTATTTTCAAAACCTTGTAATTTAAGTTGAGCTGGTTGTCTAATACACCGACTTTCGCAACCATATAGTATTACCGACAAAATAACAGTTCTGTATATTTTCAAATTTAACTTTCTTCATATTAGTAAAAAACTTTAGTAAACTTTATTTTTATATGGGCCAGTCTAGTACCTTTGGAATTCGGTCCGTCACGATTCGCCTTTAGCTGTTAAAATCCACACACATGACCCTGCCGGGACTCGAACCCGGGACCTTCGGGCCGATGCCCTACCGCCGCAGACCGCTCGGCCACCCGGCCGGCTTTTCTTCATATTAATCGCGAGGATTGGAATTTCTGGACTGAATAGAAACATGCGCCTCCGGATACTAAACGACTTTTCATTTCTTCCGTTACATCCTTTTGTTTGTTACATATGATCCCAAGTATTTAAATTTGTTTACTTTCTCTATGTTCTCATTCTTAACTGTTACGTGTCTATTTTCGTTATTCTCAGTGTTTTTGGCTTGTTATCATGTGTTTTGTTTTCCTCTATGTTTATCTGAAGACATATCTCATCGCACTCTTCTACAACGTCATCAGTGTTACTTGTAGTGCGTCTATATCATCATATATAAATCTGCATCATCCGCGTATACGAATAGTTGGTTCAAGCCGTTCAACGTTAGTAACTTTTTGTTTTCTTTTATAGTTAAAATCACATATTTTAAAGAAAAGTTAAGCAGTAGTGGCGACAAGGCATTACCTTGTTTCATTTAGTTGCGAATCTTGAAAAATCTCACATATTATTACCTATCATTATTCTGCTTATGAGTCAGTGAGACACATCTTCACTAGTTGAACAAGCTTTTTCAGAATTCCAAATCATCCTAGAATATTGTAAAACTTTTCACTTTTGATAAAATCAAAAACTTTACTAAAGTCAATGAATAACTGGTGAACATTCCATTGTGTTCCCACTTCTTCTCCAAGATTTCTCTCAAGGCGAGAATCTGGTTCAACGTGGATCTATTTATTCTAAATCCACATTGGTAATCTAATTATTTCATCTACGTATACGCTCAGTCTTGTTAGCAGTATGTTGTTCAATACTTTGTAACATATTGTGAGTAATGAGATTTCGCGGTATTTATTACAGAACGAATTATACTATTTATCGTCTTTTTAAAAACCTGGAACTATTGGTAAGGTTTTCCCTTCCTTTGGAAAATAATCTTTCTTCATATAGCATTTATGAATTTATGCACTTCCTTGATTAGTGCCGTTAATACCACTTTACTTAATTCGGCTTGAATATTATCTGTTCCTGGTGATTCGAAAATTTTAAATTTCTTTACCGACATTTTAACCTCGATGTAGCTAACGGTTCTGTGGTATAGATTGTAAATTCCTCTGTTTTTTCTCCGTTGTGTACATTTACGACGTTTGTCCAAATGACCTTTCCGCACATCGATAATTTTAGTCGTATCGGTTTGAAGATCTCTGTGATCGTTTCCAATTATCCCTAAACTTGGCTCGTAACATTTTCTTAACGAGTGTACTCTTTTGTATTATGTTATTTGTCTTTAGTTTCCTTCTATCTCCTCTTTATTCTGCTTCAGATATTCTCGCTTTTTGTTTCCGACCGTCCGTGTGGTGTTGCGTTTAATGTTACTGTAGTGGTTCTTATTTGTTTCGGTTTTATTACTTTGCCATCCTTGTCTTACTTGTTTTCGTTCCTCATGAAATCCAAGGCATTCGTCATCAAACCAAGGCTTAATTTTCTGCTGTTTCTTCTCACCTACACTTTCCTTCGCTGCACCTTCACTGTATCACGAATTGCATCCTACAACTTACTTCCATAAATTTCACTATTAACTTCATGTTTATCACTACTCGAGTGGCCTAATATTTCGAGCCTATTTGAATTGAGTTGAGTTGAAAGTCTGCTTTTACGATTGGATTATATAATCGTTTAACTTCGAATTTAAGTTGTTTTGATCCTTGCATTATATTTGTGTGTCTTCGTCTGTCTGTGAATACGTACTCGACGACTGGGTTTTGGGTTAATTATTTTAATCAAGATACTGTGAAATCCGCTGAATGGCTCTTCGAAATCCACATGTGAGATTACTATTAATTCATTAAGGAATATCATTACAAGAATTTTTGTTAAGCTGTTGATGCTTTAAAGTGATGTTTTTATTGTACATTTCAATTTGGCGTTTTCTACTTTCTAGTGGCTTCAGAAGTATTGAGTAAAATCAGATTCCGAAATTAACTCTACAAGTCCTTTTTAATCCGATATTTAACCATTAGTTTCAATTGAGATATTTGATACATAGCAATGCACGGGCACAGCACACCCATATTGTACATTTTCAAAAATACCTTTATGAAATTGTTGACATTACTCCAAAAAAATTCCTTTATTACAACCACTATTACCTTAAATAGTGTCTTCGTTGAATACAGACATGAACAAGTCAAATTCTTTTGTAATAATTGCGGTCAAACTTTACGAAGCCTTTTCCTTTACTAATTGCGTAGATGAGAATCAATAACTATTAAATTCTTGTAGAGAAAGTGTTGTTTGTTGACAAAAATAGAAACGCAACATATCTCTCTTCAATTATGTATACTATTGCCATCTACCGTGTCCAATTTTTT
>JAGDQP010022727.1:0-17771 GCA_022664845.1 Lepisma saccharinum | reverse complement strand
AGAAAAAATGAAATTAATCTGTTATAGCAAATTCGCCCGAGTTAATTAGATAGATGTTTTTCTAAGACTTCAAAATTTTTAATTTCAGATTGAGATTAACAAATAAGTATTACCGCTGGCAATCATTACCCGTTAGAATTGCGGCGGGTGGGTCTAAAATTGTTTTTTGACTAACGTAACATGACACAGCTTGTAAAACGAAATTATATTCTACCCTTTAGTGGAAATAAACAATGTCAATTCAAAGTAACTACATGTACTAACTCTTAGTAACATTATGATTCTAGTAAGTACCGACGACAGTCATTTTAAAAAAAGCTGTGACTGTTATTTTTTTCCTATGGGAAAACAAACCACTAATCGTGATAGTGGACATGAGATTTAAACAGACAAAAAATAAAATGACTGAAAACGATTATAGTGGTAAGAACAAACGTTAAAGTAATATTTTGGTAGATCATTAGCTAAGGAGCTGGAAAGTAAGTTGGTTACCTACTAGAAACAGAGAGATTGATGAAGAGAGAAGTAATATAAAGCAATCAAAAATTAAAAAACAAACAATAGACAATAAAAGAAAGAAATATGACCAGAGAAAATAAACATAAAGGAAGTTGAACGAAATAAGAAGAACTGTCAAATAATGTCGGAAAGTAAAATCTGAAATTAAGAAATATAAAATAAACGAAAAGACAGGAAGGGAGAAAAGAAAGGAATCAAGAGTGGAATGAAAGAAGACAGAGAGACAAGTAATCAGAAAGAAACAAACCAATAAATATTAAGCGAGGAACGAACGGTGGAAACAAAATAATAAGAGAGAAGAAAAAGGCAATAAGGAAGAAGAAACAAAGCAAGGAAGGAAGAAGAAGCAGAGAGAAGGAAGGAAGACAGAAACTAAATAAGAAAGCCATGAATAAATAGATAGAGAAATAGATAGTACACGTTTCACTGCTATGTGACACAGCAGAGAAATTTGGAACGGTAGTTCGAACCCCGCGAGCGACCATATGGTTAAGGGTTTCAAGAACTTTTTTCACTTGCACCAGGCGAATGCTGAGATGGTAACTTAAATAAGGTCCTGACTGATACTTTCGCACCATATACCCTACATTTTCCAGTACGAGCCAGAGATACGTAAAGGTTATAAATCAATTCAAATTACACCACATTCACAACAAAGTGCCCTTTTAACCGTCCAAATGCAATGATAGATATTTTGTCACTCACATTTTTTTTCGAACCATATGCACGTGAAACACTAAGACGATAGCAACCACATCTTTTTCAGAAACTTTGGGCCATCTAACTACTGATACACACATCAGTTCCATCGTATGCCACGCAGAATGCCAGTTGAAGGTCAATACATAATCTCCTCTCTATAAATATACGGAGATAGATGTCAGGACTGCTATCCAATATATATCCTTTTATTTATTTCTTTGGAAAATCTGTGGGCTAGTTTTGTCGAAAGAATTTATAGAAATAGATAGAAAATTAATTAATTAAATAAAACAAGTATATATTAAGTAATAAAATATTTGCTCTGTATTTACACTCTTCACTCATTTTAATATCTATTGTTTTAGCGGATGACATAATTTTTTTGTACCTTTCAATTTGTCTTTGTCCGTCTGCTTGTCTGACGGCTGTAACTTAAGCTAGGATGGGTCAGCCACAAACAGATTAACACACAAAACAATAGCTGGTCTTTGAATAAAAGAGCAAAGTTTGGGCGCCTTCTACCTTATACAGTGCTTATCATAGTTCCAGTTTATCTCGGTTAGAATGCGGTTTTTGGAAAATTGAAACAGACAAAAGTTGCAGTGAATCAACAGAGCTATCGGATGGACGAGCCCATCAAAATATGTAAGGCCCTGTTTGGGCCCCATGGGGAGCATCATTTCTTAAACGGGAATCCCCATCTTTTATTGCACATTCTGTATCTACGGAAAACACCAAATCAGAACATGTTCTGTCCAATACTGTAGGATGTAAGTTCTGGTCCCTACAGAGTCTGAAAGTACAAAAATGATGAGAAGTGTTAAAGATTCAGGAACGGCTAAATATCTTGGTTAGAATCCTTTTTTTTAAAATTTGAAAGATACACAAGTAGCAGAAAACCAACAGAGGTATCGGATGGACTAGCCAACCAAAATGTGTGGGACCCTTTCCGGAGCCAACTTTGATTTTTAAAATGAGAATCCCCAGTTTTTATTGCAGGTTCTGTATATAAGGATAAAATAAATCAGAATATGTCCTGTTCAAAACTGTAGGATGTGAGTCCTGGGTCCTACATGGTCGGAAAACCGATTAATTCTGACCAGTGTTAGAAGTTCCGAAATACTAAATATCTCTGTTAGAATGAGTTTTTTTTTCTGGATTTAGGTTTATTGATGAAATACTTCTATCCAGCGATAGTTGCCTGTACATTTAACCATCGAATACTCTTATTCACACTTCATAACTCCTAATTCATTATCGGAATATAGTCCTAGAATTATAATTCATTAAAATATTCTCGGATAGTCATTTGTTCCTCTTGAAAATACTAACAAAAACTAAATATTTCTAAAACCAATAAAGTAAACAATTTTTATAGCTGATTTGGTACCAAATCGTACGAGTTTTCATATACGCCAATACAGTATTCAATTTTCCGGTGAGGATACCGGGGATATTCCCTGGTGCGTTAGAATTTCATCACCGTTTATTGATTTCGAGTATCACCAAAACCAGGGATAAAATCTTTGTATCTTCAAAAAAAAAGGTTATATGTTGAAAGTTGTCAGCATCCACTAGTTTTAGGATTCCCCTTCGTGATTTATAACAAATTGGACGCTGCGCCAATACTGTGTAACAACAGCAAAGTAATAAACGTATGGTGCTGCCACCATACGAAAAGTTTGACAGTGATAAACAACCATTATATGAGTGATAAGAAAGAGAGCAAGGTCGAGCATTTCGCTCCACTTTCGATAGATTCCACGAAATTACAAGAAAATCGGAGAAGTGGCTAATACTTTGAGAGACCCGCCCGTCAGATGGCTCTGTTGATTTGATGAAGCATACGTCTCTTTCATTTTTTAACATACTCTGCTGACATATTTAGCCGTTCCGGAACTATTAACAGTTTTCACCATTTTCTGTTTCCCAGCCCTGTGGGGCCCAGGACGCACATCCAACAGTTTTGAACAGGACATATTCTGATTTATGTTATCCGTATATAAAGAATCTACAATACAAACTGGGGATCTCATTTAAAAAATCAAAGTTGGGACCGAAAAGGGTCCCACACATTTTGATTGGCTAGCCCATCCGATACCTCTGTTGATTTTCTGCTACTTGATCTCTTTCAAAATAAATTCTACCCGAGATATTTAGCCTTTCCGGAATCTTTAACTCACCATTTTTCTACTTTCCCACTCTGTAGGGACCAGAACTTACATCCTACAGTATTGGGAAGGACATGTTCTGATTTAGTGTTTTCCGTAGGTACAGAATGTGCAATTAAAAATGAGGATTCCCGTTTAAAAAAATACGATGCGCTCCATGGGACCCAAACAGTGCCTTACATATTTTGATGAGCTAGTCCATCCGATAACACTGTTGATTCTCTGCAACTTTTGTCTGTTTCAACTTCTAAAAAAAAACTAATTGTAACCGAGATAAACTGGAACTTCAACAAGCACCGTATAATTTACATCGCGTCCAAACTTTGCTTTTATATTTAAGGGCTTTGCTCTTTTATTCTGCTAGCTATTTTTTGTGTGGTAATTTGTTCGTGGCTGACCTAACCGTTGACGAAATTTGAAGTACACTGTAAAAATAGGGACACAACGTCCATCCAAAGAATGGAGGCAGCTGAGCTGCCTCCATTTTTTATTAACTTACATTCAGCCAATTTTCGGTTGAACGGTTTACTTTATGTAAAGTTACAAAATGCGTGTGTATATATGACTTTTTTCATGTATTTCATTGAAGCAGAGTATTTTTGAATGTAGAAAAGAAGAAAACGAAATGTTCCTTTAAAATTAAAATTAAAAAAATGTTGATGTGGTTAGGTTTCGATCCAGGGTCCCCTAAGACACTAATCAGATGCTCTCGCCACTTTGTTTTTATATATATATATATACTTCAACTATTAATTACAAACCAATAATAATCAACAAAAGGTAAATATCTCAATTATAAACACCAACACCAGAAGTGCTAATATCAATTTAAACATACAATGCTCTTTCATATTGAGCAAATATTTTCCTTCTCTGTTCAATAGGAATTCGCTTTTGGAAATACCTCAAGTGCCGGATAACAAAATCATAATATCCTCTAAATTATATGCTGAGAAGTGACCTTGTAATATTCTATTGATGATGGTACTATAACAGCCTAGTTGTTGTTCCATTTTTATTTTTATTCACCGTTTATTTTCATAGTACGTTCTGTTTCCTTTCGTGCTTTCCTTAGCTTATTCTCTTTGTTTGGTTTTAGTCACGCTTTGAGCGTGTTTCGCTTTATTTTGCTTTGGTTTTCCGTCGTTATCTATCCAGGTTTTCGTTAGTCACGCAGCATTGACTTGGATCTAGTGCTTGTTTTTGATTGGATCCTAGTCAATGCTTGGCTCCGTATTTCTTGCTGATTGGTGTGAATCAGCCTTCTTCTCCGTTTGATGGGAGAACTGCTCTCCCCGCCATGTTAGTTTCAGTTCCAATTTTATCGACCATAAAAAGGGATGTCTGGGCTTCTAGTCATTTTGCTTTTCCAGAGCCCTATCTACAAGTGGTAATTATAAATGCAAAATTTAGTATATTGAAGAATATTTCAAATGATTTCGTCCATTGCGGTGATATATATTAATAGTCGTAACAAGAATAATACCGATACAAGTGCTAACAAGAAGGTTCATCTCAACAAGTTTATTTCGAAATTTTCTCGTCATCAAAATTATCAATATTTTGTTTTCAGATTATTTGTTATAATGCGTATTATGTTCTAAATTTCAGTATGAGGCCGCTATTGACCGAATTCTTATATTTCAAGTATCGGGTCATTAGATTCCAATAATCAAATGCCAAATTTTTAGTCTCCAGTTTCCGAATCTATTTAAAATTCCGGGTTAGCAATGTTAACAGCTACAGTATATCACCATTATTAGTCAAATTAGCGACATGATTGTTCAACCATTTTTGCGTACTGTTTTCCGATAAATGTTGACTTTAATTGTAAACTTTGATACTTCCACATGCTTAGTTAATCTTGTTTCAACTCCAGCCACTATTCTCCGTTAAATAGTCACATTTTATAACATTATTTTTGCATATTCAAGATTTATTCAGAGCGTCATTTGTATAATGTAGTAATCATCTATCATGACATCACGATTATTATAAGGCCAACTGGTTTCTTTCGTCGGGGTATATTTTGGACAATAACTTCATTTCTGTAATTAATTATGTGGTAAAACTTTTCTTAATTGATTAATAATATGTTGGAACTAACTTGTGAAAATTGTAGTGAAATTCATTATTTATTATGGAAATTATGGACATTTATATCTGATAAACCAACTTTCGTTTCGGCTTAATTAATTCAATGTATACAAGATAGACCATACAAATTTGTTTGCTTCCTACAGCTCAATAGTAATTCTGGTTTGATTTTTATGTAATTATACAATTACATTATGTAAATTCAGTTGAATAAATTGAAATTGTTATATTTCTTCGAACAATATTGTGTTTCTGTTCAATTAACATAGTACAGAAAACCTCTCAGTTAACTAGGTAAAATTTAAGGCATTAGTAGATAATCCATATACAGTGTATCATAATATTTATGATGTGCAGTGGTTTATTTAATGTTTGCCATGATATTCATCTAAATTTAACTACGTGAAGTTTGACAGCAATCGATAATAAATTAGTTCTGTTTCTGTAAAGTTATCGTCTTGAGTGATGCGTTTTTAATTAGATTAGGTGGGTTCATACCTCCTTAGGCCGGTGGTAGGAATCTTTCGCCAGCTGAGATGTGACAACTTGGGAAAGGAACTATATATTGAATTTCTGCTTATTCTGCGTCAACATATAAAGTGACTAAAGTATGTGATTTGGGTGAATTGATATTATTTGCATTTTTGCGTTATGACACGACGTTTAGATTGATTTGCGACCGTCATTCGTTGTGTTCGTCGTCTTTATTTCAGGAATTGCGATTCCAGACTACATGTGTGGGCCCTACTAAAGTAAAGGTAAGATATGGTATTTTGCCACCCTGTAGACTTCGAAGTGAGTAAAGACGCAGTATGAGTCACATATGAATTGTTATGCGTGTGATCGTATGAGATTATTCCCAAGTATGGATTTTCGTTTCTTAGACTATCGCTAATCTGAACCAGCTGGTACTTCAGAGTATGAACCGACAATCTAATTAAAAAGATTGGAGGTGTCGCCTTATCGGTATTTCCTCCCTCGTACTAAATTACTATTTTTGTAGCTATCACAAGGAACTTGAATCCTCTTTCCCAGATATTCTTAAATCTGGAAGACATTTCGGCACCGCTGGGATGTAGAAAATGTTTGGAGCTAGAGTTTTGTTAGATGCGTTGCGTGCGTACTCTAGGCTCCTGGCGACCCTATTTATATTCCTGGATTGTTTTCGGTGTTGAAGTTTTGACTTCACTCAGCCAGGAATGTTTGATCTTGGACTGTTTCAGTAGAATATTGATGCCAAATTTGAGATCCATTGTTATCTTCTATCTTATAGAAACCGTACTTGCCAAAACTAAACCCTTTCAACTTTAACTCCTCTCCTCCCCTCTATGATTAATTTACAAAACTATCTTCCAAATGTCGAAAACAGATATTTTGTTAACGGAGAACACGAATACCAGAATCTTTAGACGAGTTCCGTCCCTAGATGAAATTCAGAACAACGAATTATGCTGATTCGATGATAGTGACTCAATTTGTTTTGATCTGAAATTTACAAAACGCGGAAAAAATATCCCAAAATACTAAAACAGACTTGCAGGATAGATTACATATTTAGATTAATTTGTCAAAACTTTTTAGTAGACTGAAATTAGTGTTTGATTTAAACATTTGAAATAAGAAGATGAAACTTACTGGAATATATTCTACACATTGCTCTTATTAACCTTCAAAAATAATAAAAACATTCCAGTTGCGGTTTTTCCGGCATTTGGGAAAATAGTCCGCCATCTTAGGTTTCCCGTCCGCACTTGGATAATGAGCCATAACATTTAAACCAATGACCATAGAAGGCAAGTTCTTTTTATTACATTTCTAATATTACGGCTCTACGAGTAGCAATGATTGCATAGCTTTTGGATAAAATAAAAAATGGTGATCTGTCTTGGGTGATATATTTCTTCGTTACGTTGTACATGTCCGCAGAGTCAAAATATGAGAAAAATGTTCGAATAAAGTTGTAGGAGATTTTACGATCTTAAGCTTAAATAAACCCCAATTTTTATGTCCTAACTTATAACATTTTCTTGAGGTCATATTCTAGGAATGACCTACATTATTGACGAAATGAGGGAATTTTTTATAATATGAATTAAAAAGTCTGGTTAAATAATTAATACGAAAGAGTATTCTACAATTCCTTTGAGCTAAATATTGGTAGTACATTTTAACTTCAGAAGTCCAGGATAACCCTAAAAGAAACATTTTAAATCTCAGATATGTATTTTTGGGGGAAAGGAACGCCGGATTTCCTATGTATTGACACCCTCATACCCTCTGAACATGGCCTGTTCTGATTATTTTGAACAGGAAGGTGTGAACCCTGGATATAATGCCTTAGGTTACCCATAACTGAATTAACTTGTATGGCATTAGTAACAAGTGGATTAGCCCTCTTGCTGCTGAGGAGTATTTTTTCTCAAGTGTACATTTATTAATATTAGGAAGTGTTGTTTTCTGAGAAATGAATGCGTGGGAAATGGAAAACACTTTCTCGACCTCAAAGATAGAGTGACAACGTTATTCGTTGTGTTATATAAAGTCAACTAATCACGTAAAATGATTTAATTCAACCGTTAGTAACTATGGCATAGATGATAATAATAATAACGTTAACACCAACTCTAGACAAACAAGTTTGTATAACAACATTTGAGTTCTAATTTCAAATAATAAAGATAACATTAATCGCTAAAATGAATTAGAAGAAACTGTCTTCTGGTTGCGTTTCTGTGATCTTATTTAAGGCTGAATCCAAGTAGGTTTTCCCGCCGTTTTCGTTTTTCATCAATAATTCAAATTTGTGTGCAGTTAAACAGAAAATAACTTCCACAAACTATAGTTTATTACATTCTTGAATAGTGAATACCATTAATTTGAAATAAAAGTTAAAAGAAAATTCAAAACTATGTCAACACACTTTTGTGAAATGGAACTGTCCCAAAAGTCTATTGATATAGATTTGAAGTTTCTGTTAAGATTTCTCTAAAGATAATGGTATTCATTAATGACGTTAAGAAACAAACTATAGTTTGTGAAAGTTATTTTCTGTTTAATTGCACTCAAATTTGAATAATTGACGAAAAATGAAAAAGGCGGGAAAACCTACTTGGATTCAGCCTTAATTCTTCTGAAACGAGTTTAAATTATTGAATGAGAGACAGTGAAGGCTAGAAATTGCACGATACCCAATCAATAACGAAATAAATTAAGAAAAGCTAAAAAATAATAATTGAGTACATTCAAAGACAAAATAGCTTAAGCTGCAATACTATAAGCGATATTTTTTTAATTATCCTTTCATCTAGATTTCTTGAATGTTTGATTTTTAGAGTACAAACATATACAAAAATATCTTTCTTTATCTTTACGATTTGTATTCATGTAAATAAAACTGATCATACGAATAATAATATGATTGACTTATCTCACTGGTGAGATTAATTAATTTAAAATATAAATTACTAAAAATGCTTACTTGCGTTTTATCGTTTTCAACGCACATAATTGAGTGTTATAATGCATCATATGAGGGAAACAAAATAAAATGCAACTGTCAAAGTAAATATCTTATTATTTTATTTCAAATACAATCACAGAATAAACAGAAGATTAAATAACCGGGGAATTAACCAAATTCATTAACAAGGAAAGAATAAAAGGGAAAGTAGAAAATAATGTTTCATGAACATATTAATAATGAAAAAAAAAATATTTTTGAGAATTAATAATTTTGAAACGTACAGGACAACAAATATTATTGTTTATATAATTTTAAATAAATAAACGCTTTGACTACTAAATTAAATTAAAATTAAAGCATTTTGAAAATCTACAAGATACGAACATAAGGGATTAATCTCCATACTAAAAATAAACTATATCATTAAACTGAAAAACCCATCAACGAAATAAGATTATGGAAGTTAAGAAATAGGGCTTATTGAAAGTTGGCAGACACAAATGAAGTTATATATATATATATTTGTGATGCATCTATCTATCTATAAGCTTTTATTAATGTCAGTTTCCTTCTTAAGCTTTTAGAAATTTATAAGGAAACATGTACCCGCAAATGTTAGCTAAGAAATTTATTAATTAGTTACCCGCTCTCTCTCTCTCTCTCTCTCTCTCTCTCTCTCTCTCTCTCTCTATCTCTCCATCTTCCGCTACATGTGAGTGTGCATTATTGTGTATGTATATTTATCCATTCTTTAAAAGTTTAAACATGAAAGTTGCAAAAGAACTTGTATAATTTAGACACAATCCATTAATCATAGAATACCGTACTGTATTTTGAGAAAGAATATGCAGGCTGTAGATAAGTCTGCCCTTACGTTAAAAATTAAAGCGAAGCACGTTAACAGGTCACTGAATATTAATTCAAAATTAATAATTTAATATTCATCAGCAGACAGTGCGTTAATTAATATTTCATGACACCCGCGGCCAATTTATCTTTCCTAGAAAAGTAGAAAGTTTTCTTTTTCCTTTTTAGAAAAAAAAAACTTACTTTTCAATTTAAAGAAAAATAAAATTACAATAGATTCTTTTATTCACTTGCAAATTTGATTTTAATCTGGATATCTGAGAAGAATTAGAAAATGTCATGAAATTCTATTAGCTACTGCAGCATACTTGAAAGACTTTGGCATTTGTCAGAAATAAGAAAAGTAGGGAATGATTCTGATACACATTGCTTGTGTACAACTTTTTATTTAATTCTTAAATTACCTTCATACAGGAGAAGAATGATTCAGTTTCTTGCTATAATTTACTCTCTTTCTCTCGCTCTCTCTCTCCTTCTTCAGGGTTGATGTTAATAAATTAATTTTATTTACAACACAAAAAGAGCTTTCATATTAAGCTAGTATCTATTTCAGTGAAAGCAACAGTAGTTGAGGTATTAGTATATCTGCGGTAGAAGTTCCTTTTATCTTCAAGAAGACATGAGAGCTAGGATCAATATGTTATGTATGTGTACTCCTCTGTCAGTCGTAGACGATATTGTAGTCGGATAATTGGCGCAGGTACACGTTCTGTTTAATGAAGTCACACGTGTTTACCCTATATTGAACGACCTTTTTAAGATGGACTACCGTAGATGTGCGAACTTACCATGAATTACTTCGGGTAAGCGATTCCATTCAGACAAGGAATTTGTATGATGCAGTTCTCTACTAAATTTACATTTAGTCGAAAGAGCAATTTCATCTATATAAAACAAATTATTCCCCAAATACACCTTCAAAATTGAATTTAAATTGGAAGTATTCACTTTTCGTGAACAAATGTTCCGTGGTTTCACGATGCCATATTTTCAGGGATTTCTGTAAGAGTTTCAGAAAATGATAATTAACTCATCTGACAAAAAATCTAATTGATATTAGTTAACATTTCGATCAATCCAAAATAAAACAAGAATAAATCGAAAACTGCGTCAACGAAAATTCTTTGAATTGAAACAATGGGTACTTGTAAATTATGTTATGAAATTGTGATATTTCCTTTTTTGCAATACTACAAACTTCAAAGATGAGAATATTTAAGCTTTATCAAAGTAATGTCTTTAAAAATGGTCAGAAATTATTTATTGTTCATCGATTCACTTAAATTAGTCTACGTATTTATATTAAAATTGGTGTCGATCTTTTGCGAGACTTTCAACAATGTGCAGAGTTATTCAAGAATTTTACGCTTTACAAAATCATTCAAACTGACCAACACAGCACAAAAGTTCTGTAATTGACTAGAACCCTTAGGGATATTTTGGTTTTACTTTCTAGAAAATTTGCATTTATTTATGTAAGACATCGAGGGCCTATCTTATCTTAATAGTCTACTAAATAATTATCCAGCTTTATCTTCACTTCGCTGTTTGAACAGTATTGACCGAAATCTCATTTTGCGTCCCAAAAGTAGGAAGAAAAAGACATTCTTCATATTTTGCTAACTAAGAAAATCTTACCACACTCGCGACACACCAAATTACTTAAAAATAAAATGTCTTTCTTAGTGAAAAACACAGGAAGCCGAAATGTTATAAGAAATTACTTTTCAATGTATGACGAACAAAATTAAGAAGATAAACAAAACACAGTCACTGCTTTCACGATCCAAATTCGCCAACGATGGCGAGGTACTGATGTCTCTGAGACACCGTTATCCCACGTTTAATCGTGAAACGACGCTTCCCTCCTGTTGCTATGAAACACCACTTCTTTTCTCTCCTTCAAAAGAGCGCAGTCGCGTGAGCGAGGGAATATAACAGAAGCGAGTTTTGAAGAGTTGGTTTAGAACTTTGAGCGATTTCAGCCACATAATGTGACTGTAATAACTCTCTGTCGTTTGCAGCCTTTCTCTCCGCGCATCATGTATGTGTGCGTGAGTTGGTAAGTAAACATCACACTACATCGGACACACGCATAAGTGCCGTTTAAAGGGACCTTTGGAAGTTAATTTACAACATGAATAAATGAAAAATACTTATCACTTGAATGAGTAACTACACAAATTGATTACTTTGACGGTCACAAATATTTTTTGGGGAAACGCTCTTCAGTCCGTCCATCTCCCTAAAAGACAAACTAGCAATTTAATGAAAGCAAGTAGATTAATTAAAACTGATCTCAGATTTGAATTCAGAGACTTTTTTTGTTTCCAGTCCTGTAACGCTAAAATTTTTATCTACAGTAACATTCGACTTTACGCACGTCTGTGAAATTTAAGATTTTGCATTGAAAATTTCACAATCCTTTTTACAATCACTTTCACTATCCTTAAAGTAAAAACAATATGCCATTCGCTGCTTATACTCTTTTAAACTTCTTCCTTACGAACCAAAATTGGAACACTTTTGATACATTTTTTTACACAAGTCCGAAAATATAAATAAATGTTTGCTTTTAACCTCGAAAGGAAATAAAGCATCTGCTGGGAATTAAAATATAGTTTTAAGACCTTTGGCCAACTTTGGCTGAGGCCAGATGGATGATGGGATGAATTGGTGGATTTACAAAAGTGGGAGGAAACGAAAAAATCCCGAGTAAACCCACGCACATGGTGTTTGTCCACCACAAAGCCCACATGGCATGAGCAGAGATCGATCCTACGACCCCTATCACCAGAAGTGAGCGCTCTACCCATTTTCTAAATATTCCTTTTTATTTCATAATACTACAAATTTGATATTTTTGGAAATTCATATAAACATTTATCTTAAGTATTTACCATAACGTTTTTGTATCTATATACTAAATAGTCTAATATAACATTTGAAAAACAAAGGGAAAAATCGTAATATATCGCTCGAATATATTGAACGTAACTGTTTTTCTCTTTTTCTGTCATTTGTTCATATCTAAGAATAATTCGATTTAGGAATAAATCTGTGGAAATATTTTTTTTTTGAAATAAACATTTGCAAAGCTTAAGCCATAAATCAATTAATGAATCGTGTTTTAGCTTTAGCAAGTATTTATAGTCAGATGTGTCTATTAGATATTCAATAATGATATCCTTTGAATTAATTCTTAATATTCTAGGCAATATAATTTGACATTGGGTTCTATCTTTTTCTGAACCAAATATTGGATCCCATACAATTGATAATCCTGCTTGATAAATCGTCTTTTTGGGAGCATTTTCCATATGATAAATGTTTCGAAAAATTGTTTATTAGTTTCGTAAATTCCATATGGCATTTTGTAACGAATGTCTTGCAACTGTGGCAAGTGTGATATTTCACTGATACTATTCCAAATGTTGTTCCAATTTTTGAGAGGGTGTTTTTTCATAATCTCGGTTTTTTCCTGTACATTAATGAATAATTGACATATAGTTTTAACACTATTTATCTATATCGTTTTTATTAATAATAGCGTATGCCATTTAGATCAAAGCTTCGGTCAAATAAGGCAAGTTGTTCCATTTATTAATATTTAGTGGCGCTTCTAAGTTGATTTATTTAATGGTTTGAATTATCACTTCACGTGAAAAGAGTTGTACTGATTGAGCCACCGCGTCCCGAAATCTGCTTGGCAAGGAGATAGAAGCAGAGATGAAGCCAGGTCAGTTTTTTTGACCTTGTAACCCGGCCTTTCCAGAACGTAGGTGAACCCACCACCCGACTCGAAATTTTATCCGAATAACCCGGTCCTAGTCCGAATGATGCGACTGATTCAGTGTTTCTGTCTTGACCCAAATGGTCAGTAAATTTGAGATCCGACGACCAAATGATTTAATCTTAACCCAATTGATCGAGTGAAGCAAATTTCACACGATGACCCTGTCTCGTCTTGATTTTACTTGGTCTTGTACCTGTCGAAATCCATAAGGAATGAATGAGATGCCCTGATTTGCCCTGAGGGTCATCGGGTCGAAACAGGGTCATGTAGGGACCCGGAAAACAGGTCCAAGTCTTGATCCGTTACATCTCAAGATTGGAACTTTTTTTGCCTATGTAATAGCCTGTTGTCTTAACCAACTGAGAATGGGTTTGTCCTGTTTTTTTTTACATGTGTAACAAGTACATATATAACAAGTACAAGGTAAAAGGCAATCAACAACAAACAGGTTTATTTCATAAACGTAGAGTAGACCCGATGACAATATAGTCCTTTCTAAAGTGATCCTATAATAAAGCAAGGTTGAATTCTTTAAATATAGAAATATAACCAAATGAAAAGCACCTACCGCTTTCAGAGCAACCAGATCAAAAAGGTGTGACAAATCGATGCTGCTAAACTCAAATCTGAAATCAGTTTATCTGCATTTGCTTTGTTTGAGGTGCTAGCCTGCGTTACACATTTCATTAAGACATTTCTTACAACGAATTACAAAAGAGCACAAAAGTTAAATGACTCTCGGTTTAATGTTAAATGACTAGGTTGTCGAAAATAAATATTGGGTTAGCTAGGTTCGAGTGGGATTAGGAATTGATTGTGTGTGTGTGTATTTTTTTATATCTCGGGTACCTAATGAAGCGTGTTTCCGAAATATACAAAATTCTTGAAATTGAGGATAGAAATTCTTTTGAGTATTTTTAGGTTAGGGTTTGAGAGCCTTGGTGAGTGAAGTCGATTTCTTTTTTGTTCTATTGTATGGCAGTTCTTGGTGTTTTGTTGGGAGAGTGTATTCAGATTTTCGATTTTCTTGAATTTCACAAGGTGTGTTACTGAATCGGATTTTCAAAAATCGTTGTGAGACTAGTGTTTGGTTCAAACCCTCGCTGGGGCTTTCAAGTATTGTTTAGACAAAGTAATTAAGTTAATTAAAATTGAATTTGAGCCTAATTGTGTTAAAATAAATAAAAAAATAATTTCTGATCGGAAGGAGATCAAAGTATGTTAAGATAGACTATTTTGGCGTAGCTTCTTTAATAATAGAGTAATTGAATTGAAAGTTTCGGCGCAAGTAAGTCAAAGGATTTTTGAAAAATTTTAATTTGAAATTTTAATTTCCGAAACCTTCGTTTTTCTCAGCTCCCACCCGCCCCTCCACACACACACACACTCGGATTAATTTTGTTGTCCAAAGCCACGGTTGGGAAAGTAATTTGGTTCTGTTTGGGGTCCTTTCTTGTTTAGGAATGATATCCAGAAGCTTCCTTCGTTGCAGTTAGGATATTGAAGAATTTTGAGTTGCAATATTTTATTGAAATTGAAACATATCGAAGTGAATAACGCAAGTGCTGCATTATTGAGTTGTACCGGAATTGGCATCTAAAGTTTGTTATTAATCAAGCTCCTTATTAAGATTGTTTGATTGTTGATCTACTTAGAAATTAATGTTGGATCTCAGTAATATTTCTGGTCAAAATATAAAATGTGTTTGTGAGTTCGGAATCTGGATAAATTTGGTACAGTCCGACACCGGAAGTATATAGCAATGGAAATACACTGAAGATGGCAAGAAGAATGTGTTTCTTAAACCCCACCTTTCACACAACTACTTCAGCGACCCTCTTAGACTTGATTTTGACTAATAACATTCAGAAAATTCTCCATCACGGGCAACTTTCTATTCCGGGAATATCACGCCATGATATGATATTTGCTTGCTACTCTCTAAGATTTGAAAGTAAACGCATGTCAAAATTAATAACATATAGAGACTTCTCTAAAATTAATGACGCTGCTTTACGTGCTGACGTATCAAATGTCCCCTGGAATGTAATGTATAATAGTCCCTCAATAGATTACCAGTTACAATTTCTAAACGATTCATTAATGAAAATACTAAACAAACACGCCCCTCCCCTTACTAGACGCGTCTCCCATCCCCCATGTCCTTGGATAACCGAACAGATCCGTAATCTTATGTCTGCACGGGATGCTGCCTACAGAAGGTACATAAGAGCCCGAAAAAGAAACAATGAAAATATGCAGAACCACTTCGAAACATTTCGGATCTTACGAAACAAATGCACTCAGTTAGTTAGAAAATCGATACAAAACTTTGCGATGCAAATAATAGAGAATACGACTAACCAAAGAGAAATGTGGCACAAGCTAAATTTATTGGGTATTAAAGGAAAGAGAATAAAGCAACAAATTAGTAATAAATTCACGCCAGATGAGCTCAACAATAATTTCGCTAATATAAAACTTACAAATTCAGTCAAATTCAACTTATCTGATACAAATAACGCAAATCATCAAAATACTCTAAATGAATTGTCCTTTGAATGTATTGGCCCTGAAACAGTTAAAAAAGCTATATACAGGATAAAATCATCTGCTGTAGGCAACGATCAAATTTCTATTCTTTTTATAAAAAGGATCCTACCATATATTATAAATCCAATAACCAATATGTTCAATCTCAGCCTCATGTCTGGTACTTTCCCATCTGACTGGAAAATAGCACAAGTATTAGCATTCCCCAAAACACAAAACGTATTAAATGTGGACGATTTTCGTCCGATCAGCATCCTTCCCGCCCTCTCAAAGGCGCTTGAATACATTGTTAGCGACCAAATTCGGACACACCTAACAGAATACAATTTAATGGATCCACTTCAATCGGGATTCCGCAAATATCACAGTACGGCTACTGCTCTAGCATGCATCACGGATGATATAAGGCTGGCACTAGATAAAAGAGAGATCACCTATCTTACGCTTCTAGATTTTTCTAAGGCATTTCAGTCAATTGACCACAAAATCTTACTGCGGAAATTATCTCATTTTTTTAATTTTTCCCAGGGAGCTGTTAGATGGGTGAAAAACTATTTGTGCGATAGGAAACAATTCGTAAGTATAGCTGGTAAAAATTCCTCACTGCGCTACCTAACTCATGGAGTACCCCAAGGAAGTGTCCTGGGACCACTTTTATTTTGTATGTATGTAATCGACCTCCCATATGTCCTCTCACACTGTAAATATCACTTGTACGCTGACGATTTCCAAATATACATTTCATGTCACCCACAAAACCTAGAAACCACAATTTCCAAATTAAATGAGGATCTTCAAAAAATCAGCGAGTGGTCATCTAAAAACAGGTTAGTAATTAACCCAGTAAAATCTAAATGTATACGTATATCGTCCAACCAACTAGCTCAGTACATGCAAAAGGATAATCTCCCAGCAGTATGTCTAAACCAGACTGTTATACCCTATTCTACGACAGTCAAAAACCTCGGTGTAATCCTAGACGAGCGACTAGAATGGAAACCACAGATCAATGCAATGTGCAAGAAAGCATTCTCGTCCCTACACTCACTCACTAGACTTAAACACTTTTTGCCCACCCACATCAAATCAATTCTAGTTAAGTTACTGGTATTCCCTCATCTGGAATATTGCGATGTGATTCTAACCAATCTCAAGGATGATCTAGCCAGGCGACTACAGCGCGTACAAAATGCCTGTCTTCGTTTTATTTTCCTTCTCAAGTACTCAGACCACCTGACTCCATCCTATAGACAATTGTCAATGCTAAAACTTAATGAAAGACGCAACTTCCATAGACTAACACTTCTTTTCAAAATACTTCGCCTTCAGCAACCTTCTTACTTGCACGAACGCTTTCAGGCCCTTAGCTCCTACCACGATCGTAACACCAGGTCAAGGGCAAGCCAATTGCTCTCGGTCCCTCATCACTCTTCTATCTCCTATTCCAAATCGTTCACTGTTTCCACCGTCCAAGCTTGGAATGATCTTCCGCCCGAAACACGACAACTACAGTCCATCTCAACGTTTAGGAAGTCGATTACAGACCTGCTTCATTTAAATTCCTAGTCTTTACACACTCGACGATGAAATAAACAGTAAAAAA
>JAGDQP010022726.1:10303-30056 GCA_022664845.1 Lepisma saccharinum | reverse complement strand
TTTTTTTTAACAAAGCAATTTCATTAAAAGAAAATTGTTGTTGTTGAAAATCCCCTTTTCTTAAAAACAAAAGAAAGAAAGAAAGAAAAAAATCTTCATAAGACGAAGTGCGAAATAGCTGCGCGTCACGATTTATACAGTATCAAGAGGACGAAAATGGAATATAACAAATTACCATCAGCCATCATGAGAGAATTACAGAGGCTTGAGGCAAGAATGTGCAATATTTTTTTAATCACTTTATTTTGTCATTCTTCACCCTAATTCCAACAGAGTATGGTTGGATATGTGGTTAAAGAACTCAAGGGAACTAACACAAGAGGAAGCTCAGTCATATTGTTTAATATTTTTTTTTCTCGAATATCTTGAAACAAAATGGGAATCGCCGTTTACACGCTAAACTCAAACTTATCTCATATTGAGTGGAATGTTTTTTATCTTACGATAGCGAAAAAAGGGATCACTCTTTTACAGCGGATTTTCATCGAAAAAGATATGAGATATGTGCTAGCTCTTTTTCGATGAAATTGTACTTTTTTTTAATAAACTTCTAATGATAGTCTATCGGATATATTTATTCAATTTGGAACTTGTTCTTGCTCTCTTAAAATGAAATGTGTATCTTTTGAAATTGCAAAACATTCGATGTGTACATAGTTAATTTATGTTTGTAGCTGATAAAAAACGTGAAAATAGGACGCAAACAAAACTTTACATCCTCTAAGTTCGTTTAAATGAATTAAACTGTGAACAAGAAAAGAATCTACAAAGCTTCTAAGCAAGCATCAAACACAAGTCCCACTACTTTGCACCCCGACACGCTACCTATCATGCTACTACGCTACGTTCCTATCAGGTCTACTATTTCTGAATAAATAAAGGCCAAGCAAGAAATGTTAAAAACATTAATATGTTATCGTTTCGGTTTCTTTAGATGAAAGTTTTATCTCTTGAAATAGAAACTACGCAATGTGTAGCGACTTTTTTGCTCCTTGAGAAAAAAATATGTTTTTCTGTTACCATTTTTAACTAAACGCGAGTAAATCTACTTTGGTAGCACGATAATCTTTGCGGTAAAAGAAAGGGTCGGGTAACAATCTTCACTAATACCCATGACACATTGTAAATTCATCTGAAAGATAAGAAATCGCTCTTTCAATTTTGATAAATATAATTTACATCTGCAAAATATCGGAATCCCACCTCTAAAGATCACATTTTATATCCAAAGCGAGAATGGTTCCTTTAAAAAACAAAACAGTCTTTTTGATTGAAATTCATTTTTTATTAAAACACTTTTTCATCAAACAAAGAGTGAAAATTTTTCGCTCTTTTCATTTAGTGTGTATCTTCGTTCTTCCTCCTCCTGTGCGCAATATAGTCGCACATGAGAATGTAGTGTACCACTATGGATATTATATGAAACAAGAGGATACACGAAAACTTAATACCATATCCTTATCCTATTACGGTGACTAATACAACCCAATAACTAGTATTTCCTGTTTCTTCCCTCTGCCCTAACCGTACACATGTAGCATTTTCAGCTCTGAGAGTTTTTCACAATGATTTTAATTGCAACTTTCCTAAAGAAGGGAACGGGGTTTGAAAACATGCTTCTAAATATGAGTGTATATTATACAAGATTTGACAACAAATTTCGCGAACTCCTGGCAATACAATACCTATAGGTACCTCATTGCTGTATACCTTAGTGGTGCGTTCAAAGTAATGACCTTGACAAGCTATACCCCACTGTGAGAAGGTTATTCGATGCTTCAAAACAATTCAGTGATGACGCTGTATTACTGTTGATGTCATCAATATCATAAAAATGTATTTCCGTTCATAGTTAACTTACTTTGAGAACATAAACTTATTATGATTTATATGGGTGGATAGGAAGGTTATTCTAACACAGTGATGTTTCCACTAACTAGAAATTCCTTCAATGAAAGTGACATTGTTGCACACATCTTCTCCATGTCAAGATATTAACAATTTCTTCACTGTTTCCCTGGTGATGTGTGTGTAGTGGGTTGACGGTGTTTATGCAAAATTTGATGCACTTTTGGCATGCTTCATCAGCGCGACTTAGGGATAGAGGAAGGGGAAAATATCACCCGAGCAAAGAATCCACATTGAGTTCTTTACATCTCGTGTGCGAGAGGAAGAAACACCTGTCCCTTATGCAACCAATTAAACAGTCACGCGTTACAGGCTGTCGTACTTCCAGTCTTTATTTTTCCTGAAAATTAAATCCATTATTTTATTACTGCTGTGTTTTTTTTTATTTCCCACTCTTTATTTTTAGTTTCTATAACCGTTTCTACACGTGGAAAATAGCCAGGGATTCATACATATTCTTGTAGGGGTTCGGAGTGTTTCTCCACGGGCGCTATAAATTTTACTCTTCCTTACACCCGGTTATCTCCGCACCTGATAAAAAATTCATTTGCCATTTTCTCCAATATTTATTATGCCTCGCTTGTTTCCTGTGTTAGAAACAGCAAATTTTACTTTCTACACTCGTGTGTACGTTTAATATACACACACATGTGTACCTATACATACATATAAACTAGTTACAATGCTATTTTCCTGTATTCTAACCATACAAAACTAGGGAATGTGCTCACCATTTATAATGCCTGACGGACCACAAGCAGTGGAACAGGCTGACACTTGTAAAGGATTGCGAGTTGTAAGAATCAACTTTCTACACACGAAAGTAAGGGAAATTAAGAGTAACCTCCTGAGAATTAAATGACCAAGGAATAGAAGACTGGAATTCATGAAAACAAAACGCTATAGAGAGAAAAAGTTCGTTCAAAGAACTAGAGCCCAAGATGAGTATCGTAACAAAATTCGGTGGATAAAACTCGTACTCAAAGAAACAGTTTAAATCTTTATTTCTCAAGTCAGTGAGTAATCTTTATTTATTTATCTTCTATTTGAACTGCTTTATTTGACTTCATCTTTGTGGATTTTACGGGAATGAAGTCGACTATAATATTTGTTGGAAGGATTTGTATTGTAGGAGATATCTCCTGGCCCTGGGGTATTCAGACATGATTATGTGTCCATAATATTGGTATTACATGAGAGGAAACTTTGGAAACGTAAACCTAGGTGGAGGACTGCATAAAAATAACTGAATGGGAAACTTGACGAAAATTCAGTTCGGTGAAAGTTTCCCTAGATTTTATTTGCATTTAAAGTAATGTGAAAAGAGACTAATTACTAGTCAATTATTCAAACGTAGCATTATATGATACTTTTTAAGTCTATCTAGGAGAATAGCGTTAGTAATTGGAAAAACGAATATTAATATAAATTGTATGGTAATAACAACATGCATAAATAGAAAAAAACAAGGATATAGCAAACTCCATACTTTCACCTTACCCCTTAAGCACTTATCCCGAGTTATCTCGGAAATTTTATTTTCCCGAGTTATCTCGTGTCTTTAGCAATTTTCATATCCTTCTTCCTTTTGAGTGAAAGAAGTCGTGTGTGGACATTATACATATATAAATTGCTAACAGATGTCACTAGAAGCATTGTACGACAGTGCCGCTAACGTTTGTTTAAGGAACTTCGTTTCCAGGTGAATCGCAACGTGGAAAGTTGCAATATAATATCCGCAAACGGAAGTTATTTTCGTGGTCTTTAGAACTTTGAAAATGGGGTATTTCAGTGACTCAGACGATGCAGTTAGCAACCATGAAATAGATAGCAACATATTAGAAGAAACAGGCATAGACTGTGACGGTTCTAATGTGGATTTTTCAGACTCGCTTCTGACAGTGCGGATGACGTACATGCAGCACGACGGGGGGCCGGTACAAGCTTCTGAAATTTGTTTCCTCCTCCCCTACGATATCCATTTACGGGAAAAATCTGGTGTCAACTTCAATGTTGATGTAGTCAACAATGAAGTACAATTTTTGTGCAATTCTGGTACACTTCTGTGCACTACTACTAAGAGTTTTTCTGCGACTCGAGTATACTCGGGATAAATGTCAACACTTATTTTGTCAATTGTTTCTCTACAATTTGCAAGAACTACGAAGATATATTTTTGGATATTTACTGCTCTACATTTTTCTTACAGTGATTTTGAAATTAATTTGGTCCTTAAAGCGTTAAATAGCACATTTAACATACAGAAGATTTTCGTGGGAACAGTTGACTATTAGTTGCGCACTAAAATACAGATAATCAAACTAACATCACTTTAGAAAGGAATGAAACGAAAACAAGTTTATTTAACTTCTAAAGCACAAACTGCTGAGTCAATCAAGCATATTTTTTTGCTCTCATAAACCTGAGCAATGATGTCGCTCATCGGGAACTCTTCCAGAGCAAGGGTTGAGGTACGTAGAGGCCAGAACCTTACTTTCAGTAAGATACTGGTACTTGCCTCGTGAACCTGCAGTTATACTGGAAATCTTAGTCAAAATGGTCAGCACCAGGAATCGCACGTGGTCTCCCCACTACCGATCTGTAGTTTGCAACCGTATCAGTAGGTCTATACACCAATAACAATTAAGAATTTCTTTTTATTGATGAGGTCATCTCTGAAAAAGACATATAGACAGAACAGATTCTGGTATAGGTTAATGTTCTTGCAAAGATTTCTGTTGAGTGTCATTTGTCTTGATAAAGTCTTATTTTTAGATCTGATTCTTAAATGTGGCTAATATCGCCTGTCGTTGATATTTGAAGAAAAGTAAACATTGTGTGAATAAAGGTATGTATAAATTTGTCAAGCTAACGCAACTCATCGGCTAAAATGTTGTGCTGTCACCATATTCGAGGCAAGGATTCCAACAGGATTTTCAATTTGGGGTATGTAAAGTCAAAATTGGGGGTGTAAGTGGAGTTTTTCAATGTTTCTATCGATTTTTGACGGCAAAAAAAATTAAAGTTGGGGAATACTCTCGATGATTTAAGGGGGTGACATCACCCACAAGGGGAGTCTTGCGGAATCACTGTTCGAGGGTTTCCACACATTAACCTTCTCCTCTGCAGTTCACAAGCACTCTCTGGCTCAAGCTTCCAGAGATCCCGTGTACAGGATCTATTACCTTAACAAGTACAGAAGGATTGCACTGTGGCAATTCCTGCATTATATGTCTTCGAAAAGCATTGGTCATTCGTGCTTTTGTAATGGGGTCTGGCTTATTTATAGTATTTTCTTATATTTTCTAATCTGTGCGGCTGTTTCTCAATTTTTTTCACCAGCATTTCAGTTAAAAAAATTCCTCAGTAGGGCCACATTCAACTCGCTCAAGACTGGGTCAATTTGGTTATTCGGATCAGCTTTCGGACAGTGCCAATAGGGTTACTTATGCATGGACCACCAAAGGTGACCCGGTCTCAGCTCTGAACTAAGGCATGGCTGTAGAAAAAAGAACAATAATTCTAACCACGATGGCCAACTTCCTCTCCAAACCTGAAACTTCTCGATGAAAGAATCAGATGCGATTACAATAACGCTAAATTGCCAAATATACTACTACTACTACTAGAATAATAATAATAATAATAACTATACGGCTTACAGAACTCGCAAGTTCATCGCCGCAGTAACAAAAGTTCGCCATTGGATTCTATCATGAGCAAGATCAACCCAGTTTTCATCACAAACACCCGCTTCTCGAAGTTCCCTTCTAATATTATTTTCCCCAACGTCGTCTCGGTCTTCCCAACGGTCTCTTTCCCTCCGGCTTACCAACCACAATGAAATCTAATTTTAATTCTCCCTCATCCGAAGTACATGGCCTGCCCACCTTACCCCAGTAGCACACAAACTTTGAAAATACGTGGATTAAACGTTTGTACCGAAACGTTGTAAATGTACCGAAATGTCCGCCTGTTCAACGGTTTACTCGACGTTGAATAATGGTTGAGAAGAAACGATGAAGAAACGGGTTTAGTTGGCCAAAACAGAGCATGAATACTGTTTATTGGTATACACACATTTAGTTCCATTTTATTCGTTGCTTTTATCGCGATGTATGGTGTTAATTTTCCAACAGTAAATAATCCGAACGGCTGTTGTGAGGTTTGAACTGCACTTCTCGTTGGTAGCTCGACGCGTTGATCACTTATCCAAGAATCCACCTGGAGAGGCCACTACTCTTCTACTATATCGTTGAAATTAAATGTTCGTTGAAAAGTAGTTTAAAAGTCAACCTGTTTTCAACACGCAAATGAAAACATGAAAAATAAAGTTATTTTCATTGTATATACTTTTAATTATAATGTTCAAGCTATTAAATAAGAAATACAAGTGTGAAACGAACTCTAGGACACAGTATGAATTATAGTTGAAAGTACGTCACATTAACGTCGTATCAACGAAATTCTATCTTCATTGAAATATGGTTTAAACTTTAATCTGTTTTCAACGTGTACATGAGAACACCAAAATTAGTTTGTGCCATTCAATTCGTTTTTAATTATATTATTTTGACACAACATTAGTAAGAAATGCATTAAAGAAAATCTATTATACCATAGTTGAAAATAACATTTTGAATACACGTCTTATCAACGCAATGACGTATTTATTGAAATATGATTTAAAAATAAACGTATATTTTTTTCAACCGATAAAGGTTAAACAACGAAATGAACCTAAAATCAACGTTGAAAACACGCATGTGTGCTACTGGGGTAGTCGTCGCGATTTCATTATTCTTATAACAGCGGGTGAGTCGCAAAGTCCATGAAGGTCTTCATTATGCAGTCTCCTCTATTCTCCTGTCGTCCCGTTTCGGCCAGTATATGTTTCTCAAGACCTTATTTTCAAACACTCTGTATGTTCATCTGCTAGGTTTGTACTCCAACTTTCACAACCGTAAAGTATTATTGACAGAATAACCGTTCTGTATATTTTCAATTTCAACTTTCTTGATATTAATCGCGAGGTTAGGAGAGATACACTTCACAAGTAGCATTAAGATTGCTACTGGTGTCCCCTGTGGGCAGAATCCTGCAAACCCAGGTCCGCACTAGCCCGGCCCGGCCCGGCCCGTTTAGTTCTTTCTTGTTTGTTTTCTGCTTAGTTTCCCGGGCTTTTAGGTCAATATTATCTAACAGGAAACATCGGCCGGGTATCGTCATAGCAAATATTTTCCCTTTATTTTAATAGCAGCAAGTTTATTTTAATAGTAGTGGTCTGTACGGACCGTCCGGACTGGTGCGGGCCTCGGTCTGCAGGACTCTACCTGTTGGTCAGTGGCTACGATTGCTGCCTTGCAATCAAGGGGTCCTGGGTTCGATTAGTGTCTTGAGGGGTGAAACTGAAGACACACTAACATTTGTGTTGGTGATTGCCTTGAAAATCCTATGTGTAGAAAAGCAGAAGTGTAGTTGTGTTTAACCTGTAGAATCCTTTTCTTGGGAGTAGGATTAGGTAATGCACGTATTTTGGCTAGCGTTGCTTCACGTCACTTTGTCCGATGATGAAGTTTTTCACATAATATTCAGCATCAGAAATAATCAGTTTAGGTGCTTGTGTTGTTTAATAGGGGATTCTACTTCCAGGCAGGAAACTAGAGAAACATTTGATTTTTGCTATAATTATATACTTATTAGTTATCAAGTCCGTTGTTTCAATAAATCCGAAGTAAGGAGCAGAAAGGAGATATTTTAGTTATGAAAATTCAGTTCATTTTAAACCATCAACTAAAGGATTCATTTGTTTTCTGATTTTTGTTTTCTTGCTAAGAAAGCTGATAACAGATACAGTCATTATATTGCTTAATTTCAGCCTTGTAAGAAGTTTCAAAAAATTATTTTTTCTTTCTTACGTTCACAAGCTTCATGTTTTGTTCAGAGAAAGTAGTTTATGCCATTTTGCTTCCTTGAAAAGAAATAAAAATAAAAGTTGTTACTTTTCCAATTAGCTTATGTTTTGATTGTGAGTTTTGCAATAGTTTCTAATTCCCACTTCCAAAGTACGTTTCCGGTCAGTTATAATAAATAGTACCTTATTAAAATTACTGAGGCCCACTAGGGTTACATGGTATTCAGGTTAGGAACCGAAAAAGTCAAGGTTTCCAAAGAAGAAACAGGTAATAGTGTCTTTTGATGGATGATTTTATTTTTCAGGAAGGTCCAATGAAGAAGAGTATTACGATGGTTTTTTATGAGAACTATACGCACTTCTCTCCAACTAAGTAGAGTTTCGGTTCTAGCAAGGATTTATATCTTAGCTCTTATAGGAAGAGATATTCATACTCCATGTATGAATCCTTCTTTTCAGGATTACTTAATTTGCAACTTTTACCTACTTGTAGGAAAAAGGTTTTGAAAACCTGGAGTTCTCTTCAAGGTACCATTTGGTCATTCTCTCGGTTATCCAAAACTTTTGTTTTCCAGGAAGTGATTGGTATGACAAGAGAAGCGGTTAACTCTATATATAATGGAAAATTACTGGGGTTGAATTTGATGTTTGATTTTAACCTAAAAAAAAAAAATGCTCATCGGGGTTTTTTGCCCCTTTTATCCTGTATGAGTATTTTGAATATTGATGGTATTTCTTCTACGGAAGTTTACACCGAACACTACATTACAATTATCATCACATGTTTGTGAAGATTTACAAAAAAAGGGGCTCAATAATATATCCATAAAAGTGCAGTATTTAACTAACATCTTTCCTTTTTTTAAAAAAAAGAAAAAAAAAACAAACGTTCTACATATTTCCTTTCAATTCTTATTTTGCATTTCTATTCCGTATTGGTACAATTTTAAAAGCCGGTAATATTTTTTCTATAAGACTTGCACGCACATAATTCCCTACACATAAAGAAAAAATATTAAAAATGAGATTTCCAGACATTGCAGTTTTACATAAGCCGAGGTACTTTCGAACTTTTTAAAACAGAAAGCCCAGTTTCACATTATATCGAAGCACGGAGGGTTGAGATGGAGTGAAGAGAAGACATATTTTCCAATATTTTTGTTTGGAACGAGAAAATTTCATTACCTGAGACATGGAAATTCAACGCTTAAACCTATTAGAAGGAAGTGTTTTTATAAGGAACGGACTCCGTTGGTCTATGGTGGTCTTAAGTGCAAATAGAATAGCGCATTGGCTTCCCGTAGTACCAAAAGGAACGACGAAGGGTGTAATAAGCCTAGCTGTGTGTGTGAGGTAGTGGCGGAGGGGATGAATGGGACTTGGGACTTTATATTGATCGCGGAGAAGAAAAAGAGAGAAGCGGAATAGTTTCTCTCCATGCAGGATCGCTCACCTAATTCACTTCACGCTTATCGCCAGGCGGAAGGACAACTTTTAAGAGAAAAAAAAACTTAAGGAAAAAATCGGAGGAGCAAGATACAGGGAACAGAGAGGGAGCATCTGTAGATATAACTGTAATTTCTTTAAAAAGTTGAGCAGTCGCTGCGAGGAAGGCTAAAGGAAAAAGAGATACTAATAAAATAAATTTCCTGTTCCGCCTCCAAGATGGTAGATCCCCTATATCTTCCTTGCTCTCTCTCCCCCCCCCCTCTCTCTCTATTTTCTTTCCTCTCACGCACATATACGTATATACTCAGCTGCCAAGTCATGGAATAGCAAATTAAAGCTACGGCTTATGGTACTCGCAAGTTCATGGCCGCAGTAACAAAATGTTCGTCATTGAATTCTATTCTGGGAAAAATCAAACCACGTTTCATCACGAATAATTACCTCTCGAAAATCACTTCTAATATTGTCTCCCAATGAAGTCTAGGCCTTTTCTCCCCGGATTCCTAATCACGATTGAATATAATCTTCATTTTCCCCCATTGAAGCTATATGATCTGCCCATCTAAGCCGTCATGATTTCACTATTCTTATAATAGCGGGGTGAATCGTGCAATCTGTGAAATTTTTCATTATCTCGTCTCATCAATTTTCTGGTCATCATCTCGTCTCGTCCTGTCATATCCTTCTCAAGACCTTATTTTCAAACACTTGCAATTTACGTTCATCTTCCAGGGTCATATTTTAACTTTCGCATCCATAAAGTACTGCTGACAGAATAATCGTTCTGTATATTTTCAACTTCAACTTTCTTGATATTAATTACAAGGTTATCCGATGCAATAGCGGTAAGTTGTTAAGTGGTGTCTGGTAGTTGAAACCAATACCAAGCTGTGAAGTGTTATCTCGTGAGTCAAATTGAACAAGAAGTCTGAGTAAATTATCGGGGTAAGGAGACGTAAATTATCGGTACTTGAAGCGAGCGTGATGAGACAAACTATTTTCAAAGCTGACATTCAACTTTGTTTGATCAAAAAGGTGTGACATGTGTACCAGAGTAAACTGGTAGAAGACATTACCACCCATTATGGACATTGTAGTGACTGACAATCGGTGCTTAGTAACATTGACCAGGTAGAATGTCCCATGCTGAAGACCAAGTGGGAGTGTCTAAGATTACACCCGTTTCCAGAAGGTGACAGACATATTCTCCACAGACCGATGCAGCATTCTTTAGCTTTTATGGGATATGAGATCATAAAATCTACCAGAGTATATATCATCACTAGGGCTCGGGACTTGATGAAATGTCATCTTTTTCCTGAAGGTTTGAGAACGATGCAGACCATAACCAAAACTCATTTCCCCCTAAACTAAACAGAAAAACATGATTTTTATTTTGCATTTTTTGCCGTTTTTCGGTTTATTGATCCTTCTCGTTTTAGGTCATTTTCTGGCGTTGTGGAAAGGATTTACTCTTTGTTTGCAACATTTGCCCCTTCGTGTAATTGCTTTGATTTTTTACACATACAAACATGCAAGAAACAAAACAGAAACGAATGCTTAGGATTGTAACACCTATGCTAGAGCAAAGAGGTGCTCGGTGCTAGGTCAGGCAACTGAAGAGGTAAATGAGAATTGGTTGCTAAACAAGAAATTGTTTCTCTGTGCTGAAATGGTCTTTGTCACTTTTTTTCCCACTCTCTGAACATCTGGAAATATTGATGAGTTGTCGGCGAAGAATTCGAGTGAGGTCCAGAAAACGTTGATAGTTTTGACGTGGTGAAATCACTTCTGGACAATTTCAATAGAGATGCTGCAACTGCACTCCCGATTTCGCAAGATTTCATGGGTAATTCAGGTATCTTAGAATGTTTGGTTTATATTAGGAGCAACTCTTCTATATTGGCAATCACAAAACCTTCGCTGGGAAAACGAGGTGAAGGTATTCCTTCAGTTGTAGGTAAAATAAGGAAGTGTCGAGAAACATCTGCAGTGATGTGGAGGAAATTCTGGACAAGTTGTAACTGAGAAACTAAAAATAATTTTAGAGAACATTGCAGGTTACCGAACTATGCGGGTCGAAAGTATTTTCCAAGAAAAATATTTCAGTTTAGGCATTTACGAAGATGAATTTTCACCTGGAGTCCTCGTTCACCTTAACTACGTCACCTCGACATCTGTAGATGTGGAGACGAGATTCTCTAAATATCGAAATGTTCTTTCTGACAATCGACGATCCTTTCCATTTGAGAATTTACGTTTCAGTCCTAAGTTTGAGTAATTAATTTTTCCCCTTTTAGGTAATATTCTGACATTAAATAAGTAAGGAAAAGGTTCACCATTCGTAATACCAGTTAATCTCTCTGTTTCTCTCTCTCCTTTACCTTTATATACACATATAAAGGTAAAATTTAATGAGTCTGGAAGGAAAATGATCATAAATTCTAACTTTTTAATAATGTATTCACATGTTCAAAAATTCAAAACATTTTCTCGGTCATTTTTTTTTTAAATTTTGTGCTCATTTTATCACATTTGAAAGGTCATTTTATATGTCATATTTAGAGATTTTTAGGTCATCAAGTACCGAACCCTAGTTATCACCATGGTATATGGGTATACATTCATATGCCAAAAATTATGGGATACCAGGTACTCATTCGGGTGAACAAGGTTGCCACACAATTTGTCATACCAATACCGAATCATGCCACGCTTCAGTTCTTTAGGGTCTAATTACGAGTCCAGATGAAACGCTGTGTCCCTGGAGTTTTGTAGCATTTAGCTATGTTATTGCAGTGCTGTGGTAATCTTCGGCTTCCACATCCCATGGAAGCGAAAGAACGCTGCACTGACCTGCTAGATAGGCGTTTGATAACTGCTGCATTGAATGTATAGTGAACGACAAAAGTAATAAGAATTTTTTTTTCCCTCCAGGTGAATTGTTTCACTTCACGCCTAATAGTTAGACAACCAGCATGCGAAAAACATGGAATGCCAGGATGCCAGCAGTTAGTTAGTTGATAAAACTGTTATACGCTTTTATGTTTTTAAATTAAAACGTATTGATTGGCTCAGCTTTTATTTTTAGTTCATCTTAAGTATATAAATGCAAAGCTTTGACATGGAAAATATCATACTTCTTTGTTATGAGATCGAAGACCCACAGAACATCGACAGTTTCTAATGAACACTGTGTTCTCATCAGCAAAATAAAAAGGTATTGGTGGTCTGATGGTTTTCGTGCTTGCCTTTCCAGCCTGGGGTCGCGAGTTCAAACCCTAATGAATCCAATTTTGTTTTAACAGAAGAAAAATGTGTTTATGAGTTCAAACCTTGGTAAACACAATTGTCTACTTTTTAAAATTTTATTTCAAATAACATTTCTGCTTCTACTTGTTAGTTTCTCCTACCACAATATATTAAAATTGCATTTAATCTGTATGTCCAGTAATTAACAGAAAGCACTTTGAATTGACAATGAATTTATATTTTATTTATGGCCATTAGGCATCTAAGACCCAGGCCGCGATAGGGAAGGGGAAAGGATTCGGGAAGGTGTCGGGCAGGGCCTATGTTGAAGGTGCAATCCCGACATTTGCCTGGTGTGACAGGAAAAACCCAGGAAAACCTGTTAGGATTGTCCGCCGCTAGGATCGAACGTAAAACCTCCCGAATGCTACGCCAACGCTCTACCACTTAGAATTAACAATGAAAAATGGGTGGGATTACCTTACTATTCCTGACACCCAGTATATTATATTTGTATATTCACATCTACATTATATGATATGTGTGAATTGATTAATGCCGTTTAAGCATAAGACTCGCCCGGGATAGGGTGGGGTAAAGGATCCTGGAAGGATTTTTTTAAAAGTATTTGAAGACCTTTAGGCATCTGAGGATCAAGCAGGGATAGGGTTGGGAGAGTGTGTTGGAAGGTAGGCGGTCAGGCCTTTTTATAGGCACCATCACAGCGTTTGCCTGGTATGGTTGAGGAAAAATCTTGGGAAACCTCAGTCAGAATGGTCGCCCGCTGGAATCGATCCCAGGACTTTCCAAATGCTAAGCCAAGGCTCTACAACTTAAAAAAACTTTGTTCACCCTAAGCGAGTATTACTTGTTCAATTTGATATACCTTTTAAAACTGTATAGACTGATATTCTTAGAATTACATTAGAATCACACACACAAATATTCATGCCCGAGGCGTACCATTAATCCACGGCCGCTCGGTACTGGAAGGATGCGCCAGGGACTAAGTTGATTGTATCATCCCGGTGTTTGTTGAGGACAAAACCTGGAGAAACTCTTTAAGGTTGCCACAGTGTGCGAATTAAGGTAATTTTACAGGGGAAGTATATATATTGTTGATAAGAAAGTAATGATAAATTGAATATTACACATTATACGTGTAAGCCCACATGCAGATTCCCAGGGGGGATTTCCCCCTCATACCCCTGTTTATTCGCACACTGGGTTGCCGTAAGTTTGGCGTATGACTTCTGTAAATTCGAGTATACTTTACAAACTTTGGGGAGTCGCAGAATTTGCGTTCAATTTTTCACTTACGACAGCTTTTGTTCTTTTCGAAGGATTATTTCTGTGCTCCAGTATCCAATTTTGTCAAAATGTGTCACGATGTGTTCACATTTAATATTAATAATTGTTTTCTTGTATTTTTAGTGATCATCTGTTAGCGGAAGTTAAGTAAGGTCAGGTTCGCACAAAGAGATAAAAATGTATTTTGAAAGAAAGAAACGAAAGTGCAAAGATACATAACCGAACATGACCTTACCTAACCTTCCCTAGCCCATGGTCACTAATCTAAGATAATCTACGCAAGATGCATGAAAGCAATTATTAATAACAAATATGAAGAGATAGAAATGTATTTTGAAAAATATATATATATATCACTTGCACCCACGAAATTTGAACCCGGGTTATTTCACTCAACAAGCCTACGACTTGACCACTTACCCACGGTCGGAGCTTGCAACCGGGGATTTCGAAGTTGTATTAACACTGCACATGCGTTACGTAACAATGCTACGAGATGTTATTCGCGCGTCGATTAGTGGTGCTCCTTCAAGAACTAGGACTATTTTCGCAGACTTACGAAATCACTCTTTTAATCCTGGATTAATCCGAGATATATTTTGGTGCAACAGTAAGTCCTCAAGATTGTGAATTCATGCTTGATCTTGATCTACAGATCAAATGCTTTTTATGGAACCAGAACTATGGAGCTGAGCCATAGATGTCTAGAACCCGTAAAAAAAATTCAAACTATAAATGAAACCGGGGATTATTTGCTGACAATATCGAGTTTAATGGCTGATTTAACAACACATTTGTTACGGTCTGTGTAGCTAAGTGGTCAGCTTGTGAGACTCTCATTCTCAAGGTTCTTGGTTCGATTCCCCGCCTGGATTTCAAATAGTTCTCTTCAAAGAATTAAGCTCTGTAAATGATGTTCGCGATTGCTACTGAAAGAGATTTATCCCATAAAGGGAGAAAAACAAAAGACAGAGAGAGGGACACGGGGGAAAGACGCAGACTGTGTATCCTGAAGCGTTAAAATTTCATTTATTTCAATGTTTTCCACTACTTTTCTTTCTCTCTCTCCTTCTTTTCTCCTCTTTTTCACTCTTTTCCCGTCTTCTTCTACGCTCTCTCTCTCAGCCTGTGTGTGTGTTTGAAGAAGACAAGTTTTGTTGCACTGTATAATGACGATTTCTGCATGATGTCCATTTTCCTTTTCTTTG
Source organism: Lepisma saccharinum (assembly GCA_022664845.1). Taxonomy (NCBI): domain Eukaryota; kingdom Metazoa; phylum Arthropoda; class Insecta; order Zygentoma; family Lepismatidae; genus Lepisma; species Lepisma saccharinum. Next base: position 15,014 of record JAGDQP010022726.1, on the reverse strand, counting down.
CATTAATTTCTATCTCTTAGAACTTAACGTGAAAGAAATTTCTGAATATCTATCTCGGGGTTCTCTAAGTGATGCACACAACTTCTCCAACTTGAGGAATCTTACCATGCCATGTTTTGCCGCCTAACATGTTTGTACTATCATGTCGATTGTCTAACGATTAGTCGTAAAGTGAAACCATTCTTCTGGAGAAACAAAGTATTTTTTCTTATAACTGCTACTTCCATTTACTTTTGTCGTTCACTGTACAAGTGTACATGCTATTTGAATCAGTTGTACTTGCTTGTTAACAATGGGGCAATTTTACCCAAACACCGCTGGTCAATAGTCTTGGTTATTAAGCACCCGTGTAGTGCACCAACCACTACACTATCCACGATGACTGTTAATTCTTTTCATCAGTTATTCCCCGCACATACCTAAATTCATAGATCGAGGAAGTTGAATCTCCTTACAACTTCGGAAATGCAATGTCACATCCGTCTGCATCCATTATTTTGCGCGTTCAAGCTCCGATATAATTCACAACTCCATACCCTAATCATTAGGTTAACGTAACTTACGATAAGGCTCGGATTTGTAATTTTAAAAAAATATTTTATTTTCTGTTTCATATTTTAGATCTTTCAATGTTTCTTTTCAATTTGGGACCCCTAGAATGCCATACCAAAATTTTATAGCAACAAGTATTTGGCTGTTAAAATGTTAAAAAAAAAATTGTGAGGTTTTTTGGTACCGGTATTAAAAAGATATGTTTACGTTAAGAAATCAAATGCAATTATTTAGAAGCCTTTAGAAACCAAAAAATATTCGCATATAATTTCAGTGAAAGAAGAGAGAACCTGACATAACAAACATCACGCTTGTGCTAAGCTGCTTTTAAGGTACAATATCTTCCAAGTGGCACTACACGCCATTCAGTCATTGAGGATTAAAGCACTTGAAATGACCTACCTGTTATTTTATATACCTTGGTTTAAAGTGAACAGTTTGTCAGTGACTGATATAATCTCGATCTCTAAGCCTGAATGATTAATACGTATAAGCTGTACGTAACTATACTGGACTGACTGGTTCTTGTCGAAAGACACACGCCAGAGCAAACATTTCACCTCGATCGTCCACTTCCAGTCTAAACCAATATGAACAAAATTTTCAGTCTAACTCAGTTTCTTACGCTTGATATCGTTATGCGACTCGTTTAATTCTTGATTTATGCTCGTATCGGACTATGTATATAATAGTACACATTGTAAATGACATTTACACTTTTAGCAAGAACTAAAAAAAGAACGTTCCCTGGCTTCATATATTCATTACAAATTTAATGACATCGATCAGTCCAGTATCGCTTTTAGATAGAGGTCACTGGTCTGATTTTTTTCTTTAAATATGGAGCTTGGCTGAACTTTGTAGCATATGTGTGAATTTGTGTAAAGATGTTTAAGGTAAAAAGAGCGAAATCATAATTGATTCAGTTGTATATCGAGAGCGATTCGACATTTAGAAGCGATGAAAAAATTATATTCTGTCAAGCTTGTAAAAAAAAGGGGTACATCAAGTAGGGACAGTAGAATTTTGTGAACAAAGGTGTTTAGATTTCGTGAGTGATTTCGTGAGTAAAATGTTAAAAAGTCGCGAGTAGAAGGTAAAATTTCGTGAGTACAAGGGTACATTTCTTGAACAGCTAAAAATAAATCTTGCACTAATGCATGCTGCTAAAAAACTTGCAAAGGTGTATTTCTTTCACACACTTCTTATACATTTGCAAAACAGAAATCAACATTTTAATAAACACATGTACAACTATGAAGGAATTTCTTTCTTAATTATTAAACTTAATTTTCACAGACATATGATGAACAGAGTTCCAAATTTGTCGTGGTCAGATTTGTTCGATTGTTGAGCAGTACACAGGAAAACTTTGAAATAATATTTCACAGGCTGCATTTGAAACTTTGCACTGGTCTTTCCGGTAGCATTTACAGTGGCGTGATATCTCACGTGTTCGGCTAGTTTTCACAAAGCTTTTCACAATCAACACCGTCAAACGCACACAATGAATGATCTTGTGATCATGTAATTCGTATTTTCCCGGAACATAGCAAACCATGTTCGCAAAATTGCTGCCATCAAATGTACTACTACATTCTAACATTCTCTGTGCTACGGGAATCTGATGATAGGTTTCTGAAGAAGAATTATATATTTTGTTCGATTGTTTAGACATTATTTTCGTGAATGAAACAATAAAAATGATGTAATTTCCTGAGTAGTGCTCAGAATTCGTGGATGGAAGCAAAATGTCCAAATTTCATGAGTATTTCTTGAGTTAAAAATAACATTTTCACAAAGCGTTAACTGCCATCTATCTACTGCATGTAATTTCTTGAGTGGTTAAAATTTTCGCGAATTCGCAAGTCGCGAAATTCTACTGTCTCTAATCAAGACTAATACAGAACTGATTGTTGTGGAAAATGTTTTTATTTTGGGAACAGCAAATGGACGTCCTTCAAGTAAAGCGCTTGTATTTTTATATACTTTTCTTTAATTCACAATGGTTCATCGTGTCCTCAAATCTTGCAACGTTAATTTAACTCATTTTCCGACGTCATACAATGATGAAATTTTGCACAGCGACGTAAGTCGGGTGACAATACAATATTTCATTGTTACTTTTATATATTTATATATTTTAAAAGCATATTTTAATTATTTTTTTAAAGTATGAACTTTTTAAATCCTAAAATATAAATACTAGCTCGGAACGATGTTGCATTTGACTGGTTGCAGAACACTTTAGGATTTTGGTGACAAGATCAGCTTGAGAAAAAGTATCCGAACACCGAAATAACTCGAAAACAATAACAATAAAAAACTTAAAAAAACAAACATACTTTTCTTAAACAATTCGTAATAAAAAGTAAAATATAATTTTGTTTATGCATGACTAAAAAGAAAAGCACAAGCGCCAATTGAAGAATTTATAAAGTGACTGTATATGAGAGCACGTCCCATGCTTTTCTGTTTTGTCATGCATAAACAAAATTAGTTTAACTTTTTAGTACAAATTGTTTAAGAAAAGTATGTTCTTTGAAAGGTTTATTATTATTATTATTATTACTATTATTCTTATACCTTCTACGTTCTGTCTAGCAATTTTACAGTAGGAATAGCAAAATTTTCACAAATTATATATATATAATTTATTTCACCATCTTTTGTAAATTATTTTTTGAATTATAAAAAAATATAATCCGAGCCTTACTTATGAGATAACACCGCACGACTGATCGAGGCCTTAGTATTCTCCTAATCACATGGCCCCACATAAATTTCGTACTGTTATACCATGAATTTTGGCATTTGAGTACATAAGCAATTGTTGCCAACTCGTTTATCATACGGTTTACATCAACTTGGTGTTAGACTAATTCAGTATGTATGTTCAATTTCTACTGTAAAATAAAACAAAACATGACAGGAGAAATTCAGAGTGTTTTGTGTATTAAAAAACTTTCAGAAAATATTTAAGAATGCATTTAATAGCTAGTCAAAATTCTTTTTCTTATAGACTCGGAATGCCTCTTTACTCAACTTTCAAATCATAACAAAAATATATTGACATATACAAAGGCAAATGCCCTTTCTGAGTGATTTTTTTCTCTCCCAGTGTTGTTTCTTTTGATTCAGTTCTCCTCGTCTCGTGTGCCACGACAATGGGAAATTTACTATTGCTTTGTCTCCCTACATAAATGGGAGTGTGTGTGTGTGAGAAACTTCTGCGAATTCTTAAGGGACCGACCTTCCCACAAGGTGAATGCAGTTTTCTGAAAAATGTTTCTCTCTCTCAGTCTTTCTTTGGAATGGAATTTATAAAACACATCATTTGTCTCCTTTTCTTGTTCTTCAACCTCACTTGTCAACCAAAACTTGTAAGAAACAGTGCGTACAATTTATCAAGGCAAAAAGAAGGAATGTAATCTTGTTTACAATATTGGAATAGTACGAAGGAATACAATTTTCAAAGTTTTTTCTTAGCATATAGTTAGTTTTACACAAGAAGAAACTAATAAAAGTTATAGATTTGAAGACTATTCTGACCATAGGTGTTAATGTGTTGTTTTCTAGAAGTTAGATCAGTTGATGTGACTGGCTTAAAAATCTGGTTCTGGCAATACGCTTAATCTACTGTTAATTGGAATTTATGGTGTAGATTGGCTTGTGTTAAGTGACTGTTGACTTTATAGTCATGCACTACAATCAATATCAGTACCTATATCATGTTATATCATTAGGAATTCGATATCATCTAGTGACGGCTATCACACACTGAGTTGGCGCCATTTAGCCGTAAGGTAAATGATTGTTTACTAATTTTAACCAAGGATTTATTTTATGTAACTGACACAGAAATGTTATCTGTTTCATCTTCCATGTACAATGTATTCAAAGAGGATGAACAATATGGTGTTTGGGTTTTACGAAATACTGTCATGGCTCTTTAAACCAATTTTTGTACAAATTATGTCGTATTCTACATTATCAAATTTATAATATGATTCAGTCGCATTTAGTGTTTAACACAGCTTCCCTGTGTACTTTGCACTTCCCTGTGGTGAAATCAGAAATAAACCTGCACAATATTATATGCACAAAGTAATGATCAGTGTTTTAGTCAGCGACTCGTCTATGATCTGAAATCCTCTGG
>JAGDQP010022726.1:0-10203 GCA_022664845.1 Lepisma saccharinum | reverse complement strand
TAATTGTTCTGCCTACAAACACATTTCATAAATCTAACAAAAGAGAATTAAAACATTACTACGGCTTGTGATTGATTAAAAAAAAACAATGAAGGACAACAGCGAGAAATAAACATGAAAATAATCTTAAAACATTGTCGAAAAAGCTATTCAGTTGACGTTTGTTTGTTTATGTTATCTAAAATAATAATTAAAATAATGTTTGAGTGTATGCTTTGAAGTTAACGAATTGTCATTACAAATATAAAAATTTAACTTGGAAATTGTTATTATTATTTTTAATGAAAAGATAATTTATTTTCGTTACGGTAAGTTTGCAACTTTATAAATACGAAAAAGCTAGCCAATAAGAACGGAGATTTTGGAGCGACTGTTTTCAAGCTCGTTCAGTTTTCAGGCGATCCACCATCGCTAACTCACCCAGTTATGAACGCGAACATCTCATTGAACGATTATTGCAGGAGTTGAAGAACCGCGCGGTGAGGTAAAAGGTCGGCGCAGGTGGTTCTGCGAGGCTCACCACCCTGTTCTGAACGTCTACTAACAGAGAGAATTTGGAAATACATTATCCGCCAGGATTTTCAGTTGAGGGGGTTAAAAAGTCAAAATTGGGAGGGTGTAAGTGGAGTTTTGCACGGTTTCTATCATCAATTTTCACAGCAAAAGGTGGGGTGGGGGGCTGAACCCAAAATCTATCTATATATATATATATTATTGTTGATAACTTTTAAGGGTTTATTTGATACGAAAATGGATGATGATACCTTGTCACTCTTGGACAACTCCCATAATTTCAAGATGGCCTTCTCAGCACCATCATTGTTCAATGCATTATACCATATGACTGAATAATGTCATATAAGTAACACACACAAATTTTGGTATTAAGTGTTTTTTATCTTTATTAACTTTGAAGTAGAGTCTATTTAAGATGAAAATGGCTGATGACACTTTATCACCCTTGGGCAACTCCTACAATTCAAGTTGGCATCCGCCAATAACGTCACTCTTCAACGCGTTATGATATATGACTGATAATGTCAAATGACACACCCAAAATTTTGGTATTAAGAATTTTCATTGTTGACTACTTTGAATTAGAGTCTATTTGAGAAGAAAATGACTGACACAATTTCAAGATGACGTCCGTGGATGACGTGACTGTTCAACTCATTGCGTCATATAACAGAAAAATGTCATATGCTACATCTAAGTACTGTCTATTTAAGATGAAAATGGCTTATGACATCAGGTCATCCTTGGGCAACACCCGCAGTTCAAGATAGCACCAGGCATAACGTCACTGATCAACGCATTGTGCCATATGATTGAATCATACAGAACATCAGTTATCTTGCTTCATAATTATTTTAGGATGTCAATGTGATATCTCAGCTGTTGGTTGATGTGCTCATAAAGTCAGTTTTCTGAAAAGAAGTAGGTGACTGACATGTACACATGCTAATGATCTTCGATTTGATTCTTTAGCTCTTCGCCGCAGCGCGTACTAATTACTCTCGCTACGTCCTAGTGTACCTCAGGTCCATGAAAAAATATCCTTGTACTATTGTGGATCTTTTCTTAAAGAGAAGTGCCATGCGGCATAATCCTGAATTCTGGAATGCTTTGTGGATCTATATATGGATAGATACGTCATTCATGAGATAGGGTCACACGTAAGATGGAATCATCATCATTATCCTCACTTGTCAGTCACGAAACCCTGATAACATAATAAGTTTGCAAAACTTGCTCCAAACTCGAAAATAACTTGCAACTGTTGTGTGAAGGCAGTAAAGATACAATACAAGACAAGCACAAAGATGAAATAATTTCATCAATGTTGTGGACAGGGATGGAATAAAGCAGAGACTAAGTGTTATAATCGATCCTCTGGATCCAGAAAACATTGTAGACTCGGGTGGTGATACCAACAATGGTTAATTGTCATTATGCTTTAACGATCGGAAGAAAGCTTATTCAAACTTTTGAGCAAGGCTTGCGCCAAGCTTTCTCTTGCCAATACCAATGCTCGTTGTGCTTGGATCCAATGGAAAGAAACAAACTTCAATTGGCTCAGACAGGATATTAATTGATAGTGGCCTCATTTAATACCGAATAATCGAATTGCAGTCTAGCTAGAGAACATGAAGCATATTCTCTCTTATGAGCTAAAACCAGTTTCAACGTAGATGTTTACAGCCGATGCCGCATTTATTAATGATAATAAACGCCCATGTTAAATATATTAATGATACCTTGACAATCTAGGACAATGATGCTCCTGATGCAATTCACTTTTCAGGCTTGTGGTTCTCACTTTTTAATAGTTTTTACATAAAGCCAGCTACAGAACTATGAGACAGAAGAGTTGAAAGAGTCAATAAGACGAAGCAGATATTTTAATTTCAAACACATTCTTTTATGTATGATACGCTTGGAAGAAAATAAGTCGAAAAGTATATCTTCATGAATAGTACACCGTTGAAGCAGCCGCTGTTTCCATATTCTCCACCAAGACGACTGCAAAAATTGCCATCTCTAAAATCTCGAACTGACAGGGTAGTATTTCCTGTCTTTCCAACAGTTTCCGAGATATGGCACAGTGTGATAAACAGTGATGTTATCGGCGAATGCCATCTTGAATAGTGGGAGCTCCTAAGTGTGACAAGATGTCACAGCAGTTTCCACCTGAAATAAACTCTACTTTAAAGTTATTAACATTTAAAAATTCTTAAAAAAAAAAAATGAGTGTGTCATGCGATTTGAGTCATATGTTATAATGCGCTGAACAGTGACATGATTGGCGGCCTCCATCTTGAATAGTGAGAGTTACTCCAAGCGTGACAAAATGCCATCTGTCATTTTCATCCTAAATAGAGTCTACTTCAACGTTACTAACGATAAAAAATACTTAATATCAACGTTTGGGTATGTTATTTGACATAATTCAGTCATATAGTACAATATATTGAACAGTGATGGTATCGGCGGACGCCATCTTGAATTGTAGGGGTTGCACAAGAGTGACGAGGTGTCATCAGCCATTTTCGTCTCAAATAGACTTTATTTAAAAGTTATCAACAATAATAAAAAAAAAACTTTATACAAAACTTTTGGATATCGGCTGCCGGTCTACAAACAAGAAACGATTGGTTTTGGTTTGGTGGCCTTGGAGAAAGATTTGTTGGGAGTAATTTGACCAATCGGATGCTTTTAATCCTTTATTTGGAACTTCTATGTAATGACTCAAGAAACAAACAAAAGTTGTTTGAACTACGGATGAAAAAAAAAAATAATAATGGAAGGATGAAACCACGTATACCATCATGAAACATGAAGACTAGAGAAAACATTTTTGTCTACAAGGCATCTGAAGACAATATACAACAATAACACGTATATAATAGCCTTTGTTGGCAGCAACTTGTGATGTATAAGTTTCCAAAAAGTTGTGATAAACATCCTTAAAAGGACCAGGGAAAGAGTGCAAACCGAAAAGGACTCTGAAAACATGAGAAACTGTTGTCTATCTAGCTCCAGAAATGAAAACTGAAGTAATAAATGGATGCTGAAAACAAGAAAAGATCAAGGAGTTACGCATGGAAGAGAAGTTAGGATTTGCTGTTTGTGAGGAGGGAGAGGGGGAGGACGGGAGAGAGGAGACAGGGAAAATGGCAAGGAAAAACACAAACTGATGCGGAAGCATCGTTTAAGAGTACATAGAAAAATATTCACAGCGAAAATAAAGTTAGAAGGAAACCAACAGAGATTACAAATTTACGACGCATATCCAGGAAAATAATTAATTCACTTGTCCCCATACAGACTGAAAGCCAGATGGTCTCTCTCCTTCTGTGTGGGTTGGTGTGTTGTAACCAATCATTTATACTACAATATCCTCTTCAAAACAAATGCATTAAAGTGTTTTCAAGAACAAACCATGATGATGTGTGTTTTGCCTCGAACCTAATCTATGACTCGAAGGCCCCTGGTTAAGATGAACCAATGACGATTTGCTATTGCATTCCATTAGATTAAGTCAGCGTCCTTACGCCTTCGGTTTACAGTGGGCCCTGAACCCTTTGTGTCACCACTGGGTACAAAACCCAGGACTCCTTGATTATAATGTAGCGAATGTTATCGCTTACCCACCGGCGACACACCGGCGGAACAAATATTAGGTGTAAATAACAGCAAATCTCTCGTGATGAAAGGGTGAGAAGCGACTGGCTAGAACTGGGACACGAGAGGGATTGCATTCCCTCATTTACCTCTATGATGTAAGATTCGCCTTCCTAAACTATTCGGAGCCGTGACCCAACATGTGGACAGATGCATAAGTGCAAATTTCTAACACATCACAGTGACACCTCACCTATACGAAGCTACGTAGAATATTCTTACACGTAAAAGCAAAAATTATAGTTCATTTACATCGTAAGAAAATATGGTTTTTTACCTGTAATCCTAAATTTACTTGAATACAACACATGTAAAGTTTGAACTGTATATTTTACAATGCACCTGAAAGTTAATTAAATATTTCTTATAGACGTTTACTTACATTAGCCGTTTTTCAGGTAAAGTAGCATTTCATGTATTACTTTTTTATGCATTGAGTTATATGAAACAGTTTAGAAAAATCAATCAAGATATGAAATAGATTATGCTTATCCATCAAGATGCTCAGCTATTAGTAAGATAGAAAAGTGGCATTATGGGTAATTTAGTGAAACATAAAAATCCAGGAAATTGTTTAATATAGACTGACCGGTATGTTTACGTGTGAATGTATTTGTAGAATACCACTTGCTATTTAAACCACAAGCCGCCACTGGTTCACTTTGTACTTTTTTTAAAAAAAAACAAAACTCCTCAGAGGTTTCTGGATCTATGATTACCAATTTTCGAACAATGATAGAAGTTGTGCTGGAGGAGATTTATAAGGTTTGAGACTCGAGAAAACTGGACGGTTTCCATAGGAACCGTAATTTAAGGAAAACACATTTTAACGCATTACGTTAGAACGGCTAGACCTTTTCCCTCCAAAACGGATGTTATAATAGAGAGGTCAATCCTCCAAGTTTTAGCCGCACCAGAACTTGCACCTTATACAACCATTTCCACGATATCGAAAGACAATTATGAAAACTTGTATTCGCGCCTCATGTGAGAACGGTTAGACCTATTTGTTTCAAACTTTGTACAATTATATACAGACCATCCATATAGATTGAGAAACACTCTTCTTCTAAGTAGTCTTTTCACTCCCTGACACTTGACCAGGTTGACCACCAGTGATTCCGCCAGACTCCCCCCTTGTAGGGGGGTGTAACCCCCCAAAATCTCGACAAAACCCCAAACTTTAAAAATTTTGTTGTGAAAAACCAAAAGAAACCGTGCAAAACTCCACTTATACCCTTCCCACTAATTTTGACTTTACACCCTCCTCCAAACTGAAAATCCTGGCGGAGACAACCACCAAAGTTGTCAGTCAGTAGGTGACTGTCGTGCGTGTGATAATAGAGTACCTACCTACCACATGAGCTGAAGCAAAAAGTGAACGAAAGAATCCTGGAAAACAAAATTAATATCGTTCATAATATACAGCACAGCGCCACCACATATTTGAAAAACCGCAGGAAAGTAAATTTTTGTCCACTTTTGGTGAAATTGAGATAAGAGTGACATCTGTTAGCTCATAAATAAAACAAAGGTCATAAATAATAAATAAAAAAAGCTCATAAATAAAAAGCTATATGCTCGTAAATAAAAAAGAAGGCCTGAACCAAAATTGTCTAAAGACCCAAAAATCAATTTCAAATTCAAATAAAAATACACATGCTGAGAATCCTGCACATTGCTGAGAAATGCTTAGTTCTTGCAGAGTTGCCAGTTGATATCTCGCAATTTTAGTGTATGGCAGACATCACTGTGCTGCGCAAGAACAACTACAAGGAAAGAATATACGAACAAGTACGAAGAACGTGCCATATTCAACACGTGAACAAGGTGTCGGTATCAACTTGAAGTGTTGCCAGATACATGATAACAGCTGGAAAATTTTAACTAGCGCGGGAACGAGGCATTCGTTAGGAATTATCCAAGAAGTTGTTGTTAAGAGTTAATCTATGATTTTTTAGGTATCGATTTCGACTGCATTTGAACGCACGAGGAATCAAAACTCCATACTTCCCGTACATAATCCATACACGTCACTTCTTGACTATGCTATTATATTTTCTTCTTCCTTCCATTATTTAAGACTTTATTCTGACGTCTTTTCTTCTCGTCTTCTTTCATTGTAAGTTCCTCTTTTCTTCCTCTTCCTGGTTATAATTTAACTTTCACTGAAAGTTAACAAAGCTGACAGCCATTGAGTGAGGCCCACGAGACAATGAATTATTCACTTGCCTCAACGGAGGTCGGCTGGGGGAAGGGAGAGGAGGGACCTTATGAATAATTCAAAAACACCGGAAGTCTATAGAGCAAGTGACGAAGGAGGAAGGGGTAATATACAAGACAATATAATTTTACATTACAATCAATAAATGGCTCCCGTTTTATTCTTTGTTTCATAGTGCGAGGAGGAACGAAGTGCGTGAACACTTAAGATCATTTTGTAACAGTATAAGGAAAAAAGAATTTTATAAAATAAAAACAATAATAAATAAAATTAGAATCTAAAATCATGGCATACTCATTGGCAAACGTAGCAAAGTGCGTAGAGTACAACTGGAGTTATGTTTCTTTAAATGGAGAAAGTTATCCAAATAAAAGGACCTGCCAGTTTCACAGTTATCCTACTGAAACGACTGAATACATCGCGAAATTATTGAATCTAAGTCTGAAATCAATTTATCTCTATCTTATTTGAATGAAGCGTGGCTTCTTAGCATGGACAATGCTAACTAAATAAAACGGGACCTGCCAGTTTCAAAAGTCGGCCGGAGACGAACAGATGGACAAAGCAAAATTAAAATAACACTGCAAAAAAAAAAAATGGTTGTGTTAATTCAACACTTTTCGGTGTCCCACTTTTGTTGTTGTTTTTAAATCAACGGTGTTGATTTTGGTGATATAAGACAATGGATGTATTATCAATGTTGATTCAACACTGTGATAGTGCTAGTGTGACACTCTCCGTTGTGTTCAGTCAGCTTCGGCAACACAACCATTGTGTTAGATCACCGTTGATTTAACACAAAAAGTCCTTGTCACGTTGAGACACCAAAAAGTGTTGATTGAAGTCTTTTTTTTTTTCAGTGAACAGTAAAATATGTTGGGGTTCCTTTAAAAGGAGTAAACTCGTGAGTCGTGAAGTAAGTAAATTGATAAATCTCATTGTCGATTCCAAAAACGATAGCGATTCACCTGTATGCTGAAACGATAGTTCACCTTGAGTAAAAGTTACAATCTGCCTAGATTTCCCCAAAACATGAACTGAAATACAGAATACTAACTCCAACAGTTAAGAGTGAAACAGAGAGAGATTGCATTTGAGTTGGAGACATCGATCAGTCTGTCACCTGCACTAATAAGTCTGCTTGATTGGATTAACAGCCTAACTAACTAAGTTCTTCAGCAACAGTGGAGAGATGAAGTCTTCTTCTTCTTCTTTTTTTTGACGCAAGAGACAGAGATGGTGGGGGGAGGGGGGAGAAATCTTTGGGAAATTGTAAAGGGCAAGAGAGCACGACGAGGTAGACGAATACAGGTAAAGGAAGACCCAGTCCTTGCAAAACTCAGGGAAACAGAACAGTTTGAAGACACAAAAAGTTAATTCTAGGACGGAAAGGAAAAAGAGAAGAAAATTGAAAATTTAGCTTCTATAGTTTCCTAATGGAACTTTCATTTTATCTATTTTTCTCCATCAGTGACAAAGTAAACAACCAAGTTCAATTTTAATTTGATCTCATTTCTAGAATGTTCTCCTCGACTTCTTCGTCTTCAAAAATAAACTTCTTTCTGGATCCACTTCAAGACAACTATGTCAATGTTCCCGATGAGATCTGATCGATCTTTTGGTTTTTCTTTTTTCATCTTTACTCGAAGATAGATCCAAACGACGCTTATATTACATTTCAATCTAGTGACTACAGGGTTACCATAAATGACCTCATGGGTTTCGAAAACATGTAACTTACGTTTCATAAACGCAGATAGATAATAATCGTTCAAACAGAGAGTTTTGCTCCCTGCTACTTCTGACGGTATTTTTGTTTTTGTGGACTGCTTCAAAAACTTGCACGAACAACTGTTCCCTTGTTTACTGGCTGGTGATCGGTTCACTTTCTCTTACACAGAGGCATTTTCTTAGTGCTGATTCCAACCACAAAGGTTTAAAAATACATGCATACCTAAAAACGAGACGTTATCTACACATTTTATGACTTGTTTGGTCATCATATTAGGCGTAGATCCTGTACGCTCTGTTTCCGATGTTTTGTTTCTTTCCTTCCGTTTCTACTCCAGATCTTTTATTTGACCTAATTTATCTTATTTCATTTTAATTTATTGTTTTCTGCTTTTCAATTTTTCCAGCGAGTTTACCTTCAGTTGAAGATCTCAATCTAACTTAATGACATTTAGGATTACTTGTAGAACACAGGAACGTCCAACATGTAATTCTACACGAGACACGACGTTATACTAACTAAAAGTTACATGGAGATGTTTAATTTGCGTCCTAAAAAATATCACAAAACCAACAACTTACTTTCAGTTCTTTATGCGTCATAGCCACATAGTTCTCAGCTCTACGATATCTGGAATTTGTAGTATCTCGTCAATTTTATTTTTTTAAATGCAGCTGTGACGCTTTCTTTCATTTTGTTTTGTATTCATAGCCCAACAGTATCAGCAATGGATCCCATCAGTTCATGGTGCCTTCCAACCCCTAGTTGTTTAATACCACACTAACTAACTCTATGTCTTATGGAACTCGCAAGTTCATCGCCGCAGTAACAAATGTTCGCCACAGGATTCTATCCTGGGCAACATCAAGGCAGTTTTCATCACGAACACCCATTTCTCGAAGATCTCTTCTAATATTGTCCTCCCAACGACGTCTCGGTCTTCCCAATGGTCTCCTTCCATCCGACCTTCCAACCAGGATATAATATAATCTTCGTTTTTCCCCCATCCGAGCTACATGGCCTATCCACCTTAGTCGTCGTGATTTTATTACTTTTACAACATCAGGTGAATCACACAGTCCGTAGAGTTCTTCATAATGCAGTCTCCTCCGTTCTCCAGTCATCTCGTCCCGTTTCGGCCCGTATATCTTTCTCAAAACCTCATTTTTAAACACACGTATGTTCATCTGCTAGGGTCGTACTCCAACTTTCGCAACCGTAAAGTATTACCGGCAGAATAATCGTTCTGTATATTTTCCATTTCAATTTCCATTTTATTAATCGCGAAGTTAGAAGTTTTTGGACTGAATAGAAACATGTGTTCCCCGATACTAAGCTACTTTTTTATTTCTTCCGTAATCTCATTTTTGCTTGTTACATATGTTGTAATGCTCCCAAGTATTTAAATTTGTTTACTTTCTCTATGACCTCATCCCTAATTCTTATGTTTTTATTTCCTTCATTCTCTGTGTTTCGGCTTGTTATCATGTTTTATCTATGTTTACCTGTAGACCTATCTCATCGCACCCTTCTACTAAGACATCGATGTTGCTTTGTAGTGCATTTATATCGTCCCCTATTAAATCTACATCATCCGCGTACACGAACATTTGATTTAAACCATTCAATGATAGTCCTTTTTTGTTCCCTTTAATTTTTAAAATCGCATATTCTAACGCAAAGTTAAACAGTAGTGGTGATACGGCATAGCCTTGTTTCCATCCGTTGCGAATCTTGAAACTATCTGACATATTATTATCTATCCGTACTCTGCTTATGGGGTCGCTAAGACACATATTCACTAGTTGAACCATTTCTCTCGGATTTTTAAATCGTATCAGGATACTGTATAATTTTTCCCTTTTGATAGAATCATATGCTTTCTTAAAATCAATGAATAGCTGATGAACAGTCCCATTGTATTCCCATATATTCTCCAAAATTTGTCTCAGGGAGAAAATCTGGTCCAACGTAGATCTATTTCTTCTAAATCCACATTGATGATCTCCAATTATTTCATCTACGTATACACTTAGGCGTGTTAACAGAATATTACTCAATA